>JAOEGS010020185.1:0-11258 GCA_025447755.1 Corythornis vintsioides
CACGCGCGGTGGCGCCAGGAGCCGCGACCGCCGGCGGTGGCGCTGGAGCGGCGCAGGCGCGGTGGCGGGAGGAGGAGGGAAAGGGGGGGGGGGAAACTCCCGGGCCCGGCTGCTGGTGCTGCCGCTGGAGGAGGCTCTGTGTGCCGGCGGCGGGCTCGGGGCTGAGCGCGGAGAGCGACTTTCTCCGGGAGAGGTCGGGTGGGGCGGCGGGCGTGCGGCGCCAGGTAAGGAGCGCGCCGCGGGGAGGACGGCTTCGCCGGGCCCGGAGAGGCAGCGGAGTGGTGGGGAGAGGCGGGGAGGGGGGAGCGCCGCGGAGGGGAGCCGTTAAAGTTTGACAGCGCCGGCAGATCTTCCACCGCCCGGGCGGCGGCGGCGGCGGCCCGGGGAGGGCAGCGGCTGCCCTTGGGCAGGGCGCGGGCGGGGGCGGCCGCCGCCGGGGGCGGGGGGCGCTCGCGGGGCACCCGCTAGGCCCGGTGACCCACTTTGCTCCTGTCACAACTCCCGGGCACGTTTGGAGCTGTGCCCGCCTGGCCCGACGCCCGCCCGGGCCGCTCCCGCCCCCGCCGCCCGGGCTGCGCGCAGGCAGGGCGGGCGCGGGACTCCCCGGCATCCCCCGCCTTCCACCTCCCGTCACCGGGCCGGGCCGCGTTGAACCGCGCCGAGCCGCCACCGGCCCCTCGGTGGTGGGGCGAGTGGAACCGCGGGCGGCGCCTCTCCCTTCCCTGAGGCACCTCGGGCCGGGGGTGCCGGAGGGGCTGTTCCGCTCGCCCATTGCCGCCCCACGCACGGGGCAGCTTTTACGCGGTGTTTCCGCGCAGCGCAGTGAGCGGGAGGACGGGCGGGGGCTGCGGTGGTTGGCGGCCGCCCGGCGGCTGGGCCGTGCCGGTCCCGCGGGGCCTTCCCGCGGCGGGGCAGCTTCGCGGAGCTTCGGGCTGCGGGCGGTTGGCGGGTGCCCGGTGCTCCTGCGGCGCGAAGGCTCCCTGCAGCAGGTGGACTGGAGCTGCGGGGCACAGAGTTGAGCGCTCGCTTTGTGGGATTATTACGTTGGTTGTTTTTTTGCTGATAACTTCACTGTGGTGCCTACAGAGTGTTCGTGCTTCTCTAAACATTAGGGCTTTTCAGTAGCCATGGCTTCTCTCTCGGTTTACATGTGTCCATGTGCGTCAGAGATTCCCTAAGCGAGTGTGTGGGACTGGAAATCCCTGCTGCTTCATTTTTACCTTTTTGTTAGGTGGTTTCTGATTTTTGGTTGGCTTTGCTTTCAGATTTCTGGTACTTTAGGGCCTAGATGTAAATTCGAATATTTTTTTTCTTTTTTCTTCAGGAGGAATGCGGCTAAACTAAGCGAAAGTATTTGTAGGGAGATTTTTCTAAGGCTGTTGTTTTAATGTCCATGTTGAAAGTTGACCTACTAAGAGGTGCAGTGCAAGTCAGACAGGGTTCTAGCTGGGGTACGAGTGGCATGTAGAAGCAGAGTGGCTGATCATAGATCCTGATTCTCTAAATCCTTGAAGTAAGCTTTTTATTTTTTTGATGACACAGTTTGACAACGGGTGCTTTTGGTGGCACTGTTGACATAAACAGGAACAGGCCTGTTCCTTGCTCCCAGCTCTCACCTCTTTGCTGCCACCCTCAGCTGTGCCAGCACAACAGTTTGTGGAACCCTGTCCCATAACTGGCTTGGGGAAACGATCCAGGTTGAAATTAATTACCTTTTTGTTGTTGTTGTCAATGCAGTTACGTTTAACCTAGATAATTTGTCTTCATGATAGGTGTGCCAGAAGGCGAGAGGATTGTTTAAGCAAGTGAAAGAAACACTTGAGAAATCCAACTCAACTGTGGTAGTCCTGGAGAAGCTCAGTATGAGCAGCTGCAGTTGTTTCATGCTGGTCTTACATGAATAAAGCTGATCCTGGCTGTGAATATCTGTGGGGTTTGGGCCTGTTACTGGAAATTCGACAGCATTTGATTGTTATAATAGAGGAATTCTTCTTGACAACACGTGTAACTGCAGTTGTTTTTAACATGTAAACTGTTGATTTTCATATGTATCCATTTAAGATGCTTTCTCAAAAGTTTTACAGCTGCTTTCAGATGACCCAACATGTTTGGGTTATAGGTTTTTTGTTGAATGTAGGTGATACTGTTCTCTAAGTCTGAGAATCCTGTTGGTAAGGTGGGGTTACCTCTTCTTAAGGAGTAGTCCAAATGAGAAAAAAAAACCCCAAATGACTCTCAGGTTGATATTTAATAGTTTAAGATTAATTAATGGTCATTCAACCATGTCTTGTTTTTTATTTCTTCCGCTTTGTGTTCTTACATAAAAAAGTTTCAACATGTGTAGGTAAAAGAAAAGAATGTGAGGAAAGCAAATTGTTGTCTTTATTAATGTTCAAAGAACCTCATAAACTCATTGGTGTAGCTAATTTTACTCTTTTTTTTTTGTACTCCAGTTTGAAAACGGAGTGGTAATTAGTTGTAATTTGTAGTGTTGGTTAATTATCTTGTTAGTATAGAATTTTACCAAAGTAATGAATCTTCAGGGATAGATTGGTCTTGCCAAGGAAATTGCACAAGAACAGGAGAGTCACCACACTGCTGGGAGAGCAGTAGCTGTTTTAAGGGAGCTTTTATCTCTGGAAGGAAGAAAAAGTGGCTGTGAGACTATGGATGTAGCCCAAACATTCAGCTGTCTCTCTTACCTTCTACTAATACTGAATAATGATTATTAGTAATGCTGGTATGTTGAATTTAGTGGTCTTTCAGAATAAAAAGAGGTGTAGGAAGCACACTTGCAGTCATGTAGCAGTGTCCCATGAAAGATTTCACTGTCTCAGCCTGACTCTGGCAGGAGCAGAATCACCTACATCCATTGGGAAGGCACTTCATTCACTCTGTGGGTGGTTCTCTGGGGAGAGCAACTTACTGTTGCAGTTCATTATTTTGTTAACTCAGTTAATGGGGCTTGTAGTAATTTCAGATTGTCAGAAACTCCTGTGTTTGCTGGGGGAGTTAAAGACCTGAACTGTGAAATCATGGAGTTGGAAGGAGACTGGTGGTTAATGCATCTGTGTGCTGCCCTGAAGCACTGAGTTCTCAACCCCCACTGCTGCCACAAAATTCTTTTGTAATGCAAAAGCCACTTTAATTGTGGCATACCTCATGCCTGAGTGTTTAATTTTATAGTCTTAATATTCTTACCATACTTTTTGTGTATAATGTAGATGCTTAATTATACCTGCTTTCAGAATATATAATTGTATGTAAAAAGATTCACTCTCTAAGGTTGTCATATGTTTAGTATAATGTGGAAGCAACAAGGCTTCTCAGATTTTTTTTCAGCAGTTAAATTGCACACTTTGGACTCTTTCCAAGTGTTACATTTTGTCATCAAAATCACTTAATTAGTTCTTTTATTATGCACGGATGTTCAGAGGAGCATTACTATGAAATTGTCATTAGTAGTATTCATATTTTATTAACTATAGCTTCCTAAAAATAAATAAATGAGATTCAAGACTGATAAAGACATTTAGAGAGTGAAGCTTAGTAGCTACAATGGGCATTCTTCATCTTCTTGACAGTATAGCCAAATTAGGGCATAAATGTGACTACTTAAATTTTTGTCCTTAAAACTGTGTTTAATCTCTGAGTATGTGAAAAACCTCTAGTTTTGAAGCTAGTATCATTTTACCTGTAATGACAGCCTGAGACCACAAGATAAATGGTGCTAGACTATTATGCTTATGTTAAAACAGAATAAAACTGTTCCTGAAGTAATACAGATCTATTTAAAGTTAATTAAAAAAAACTATATATGTGGCCTTGTTATTCAGTAGGGGTCCTTCTAGACTTCCATTAAGAAGGATATTTGCAGGTACTTCTGAGAAGGTTTTAGAAATCTGTTATTTTGGTATATGGCCAGGTCCCTAAAATAATATAGAGGGGTCAAAACTGTGATTTAGATGGGTTTTGGGTGTCTAGCCTCAAAAGTGTAGCCATGTTGTGGCTAAACTTTCTAAGTCTCTAGGTTTTCACTAGTCAAGTTTGCTAAACCCCTTGAAGTGTTATTTTCACTCAGGTGTTCCATAATGTTATCACAGCTGAGCATCCTGGCATCTAAATCTGTTTACTATTCATAAATTAGGCAATCTGTAAATTAGGCATTCACTTGTCCAAAGGCATGCTCAAACCACACCTTGGGCACGCCTGTGGGATTGGACTCAGACCAAAACCCTGTGGTGACTCTCCCTTTTGTTCAGAAACACAAAGAGGTGAGGAGGAAGAGGTTTTGTTGATGCCTTCTTGAAAAAAAAAAACTCCAAACAAAATCCCAACACCTAAAAATCTACTTCTCTTGTACAAGATTATTAGAGTCTAGTTGCCCAAAGGAAAATACTAGACCAGTTATTTTCTGGGTGGAAAAAAAAAGTTGTGAGTACCTGTGTTCTGACCCATGTTCTCAAAAACTATTTTGTTTTCCATTTAAAATGTTCCATGTCCTCAGGAACTGGAAATGGGGTCTCATCACTTGTGTGTGTCTAGAGGCACCTGCATGATGCTGGTTGTGCTCTGGCCACCAAATGTTTTCATGTTCTGAGGGTAGCTGCTGAGAGCCTGAGTTGGGCTTGAGCCATTTTCCCAGTGCTGAGAGATGCTGGTTTGAATCCCTCCTGGCAGAGCAAAGGTTGGGGTTTGAATTCTCTGTTGCAGGTTACTGTGCTGTAACCTTGTGCCACTGGGCAGAATGAGAGCACATTTTTTTCCTCCTGCTGGCGTGTGAAAAGAAAGTATGACTCCTGTATTGATGGGTAAAGCTTAGCTACGTGCAACAGAGACCAGGATCAGCACAAACCTGTGTCCTAGGACTTTGGAAACCAGTGAAGGCATAATACTGTGTTCACTGCCTACCTTGATGGTACACATCTGTACTGGCTTCTCCAGAAATCTTGCTGAGCGATGCAACTCTATGTCTTTGGTACTTCAGGAGTGTGGATCCTGTTTGGTGCCCTGCTGATTATCTCTTAGTGAAGACAGTTGCCTGTTACAGCCAGAACAGGTGGCAGAACTTCATTACTAACCCATCCCAGGGCTGTGGTGTTGCAGTGGGATGCTCAAAGAGGAGTACCTAGGAATACACTGATCATCCAACTTGATGTCTGAATTTTAAGTGCATTATGGTAGGTATAGTATGGCTGACAACATCATCTACAGGGCTTTTTAGCATCTTATATCTTAGTTGCTTGTAGAAAGATGATCTCAGATCCTATCTCATTATCTGCTGAGCTGGTAGATAACCAGAAAGTTCCAGCACTTTCTCTGAAATACCATCGGGGCAAGTATTTGTGAACATAGAGACATCAAGCCAGCCTGTAACAAGTGCCTCTTGTAGGAGGCAGGAAAGTTAAATGTGTGAATTGCCAAACATGTACGTTGGAAAACTTGAGAAAATACATATTTTTGCATATTAAATTATGATATTGGAAAATGAGAGTAGGAGATACTAAGCTGCCCAATAAAAAAATGATACTTCAAGTAAATGGTATTGTACTAAAATGATACTGATATAGCTACCTTCACATTTCCAGTTCTGAGAATAATGCTGCTGTTGTAAATACAATAGTCACCATTTTTAATTGAATGGAAGTTTTTAATGATACAGTAAATATTAGTTTCTGTCATTTAGAAACATTTGATGTGATGGGGGCTATTTCATTGCATGTTTAATGCCAGAGGTTGACTTTTTCCTTTTGAGTTGTGGCTATTATTGTCATGCACCCTGACAGAATAGCATTCCATCAGTTTAATGGCTGCTCACAAGAAGGTGGTTATGAATTCAGGAAGGGTAAGCTGCTCCAGGTGTGGTAAGTGACAAGGTTCAAAATTTTTCAGACTAATCTTGTTACAGAAATGCCAAACGTTTGGATTTTCATCAGTCATCCACAAGGGAAAGATACATTGTGGGAACAACTGTCTTCTTACACTTGTTAAACTTTCCCACTTCTTAGTGCCTTAAAGGTGTATTGGAAACTGAAGTGTGAATTAGTGAAAAGTCAAAGAAATTGGAAAATGTTTTGCAAAAATGTGCTTGTTTCCCTTGGCTCTGTAAAGGACCAAGAAATTTTCTCCATTAAGAGCTCTAGAGAGTTGTTTGGTTTGGGGTTGTGTGGTGTTTGTTTTTTTTGTTTTAAGCGTGATTTCCTAAGAAAAAGTGATTTATGCTTTTGCCCTGTTTTTTATCATTCTTTCCTTGCATATTCACCAATGGCAACCGTGTTTGCAGGAGGGATGGAAATCTCAGTAGCCATAATGCACCTGCAGAGTTTAGGAAAATATGCAAACTGGGTAGAGATAAACATGTCACTGGCCTCTCCTCAGAGACAGATACTGCGATGCCAGTTTGGCACTGACCTCATTCTTTGAGGACGTGCTGCATCTGTGCTGGGGAGGGTGGGAGGTGGTTCTGTGCCCGCGGGGCTCGAGGAGATGGGCAGAACTTTGGGCTTTTTTGGAAAGGCCTGGGGACTGAGAATACCAGAGTGTGTCAGAGGGCCTCAGGGAGGGCACAGCACAGCTACCAGAACTGGGCTTTACTGCACGCTGAGTGTGCTTAATGGTAAGCTGGTAAAAGATATTTTGAGCATTAACCAGGGAATTATTGTCCTGATGAGAATTAGATGATACTACGTTTCACTAACTTCAGGGTCACCTCAGTGTTAGGTTGGTTTCATATGTAAAATAAATCCTTCTGAAATTAAAATAATAGCTGTAAACAGTGATTAAATGAATCTTAATTCCATGGTTTCAGGGGGGAAGAAAAAAAGTCTTGGAATATTTCTTTGAAAAGATTGGCACTTAGGCCTCACTTTTAGTAGTAAAGAGGAAAAGCAAGTGTAACCTGACCTTAAGAAATAGGACTTTTTCATTTAAAGGCCTTATCAAGGAAGTGCTTTTAATAGTGGTGAGAGAAAACTAAAAGGGTGCTGTCTAAAAATTTCTGTGTATACCAGTTGCTCTATGAATCTGTTCCTGGGTGACTTGGTCTAGGTGATCCTGCTCAGGCAGGGGGGTTGGACTAGATGATCTTCTAGCTCCCTTCCAACCCCTAATATCTATAAATCTATGAAAATCTGAGGTAGTGATGCTGAGCCATCCTTTTGTTCAGCAGTGCCCATCTGGATGGCAGTGCTGATAAATCATGTGAATGTGATGCAAGAATCCACACAGTGATCTCATGATGGGGGAGGTGAGGGGGATTCACTGCACCTGAAAGCTGCAAGGCTGGCACAATCCTGGGAGGTCCCTGCAGCTTTCTGGATAGGAGATGACAAACTGTAACCTCACAAAGCTGGAAAACATTGGCTCCTCAGCCAGGAATCCTGAGGCACTTCCACAGTCTCCTGAGGGAACAGTTCAGCTGGATCTACAGCAGTCCTCTGGCACAGCTGCCTGCCCAGAGCTGAGCAGAAGTTAAAGCAGCTTGGTAAGGGCACTGGCCAAATCTGAAAGCCTGAGAGGCTTGGGGCAGCAACCACCTGTCTAGGAAGCCTGTTCCAGTGTCTGAGCACCCTCTCAGCAAAGAAATGCTTCCTAATGCCCAGCCTGAGCCTCTCCTGACTCAGCTTTCAGCCATTCCCACACATCCTATCCCTGGATCCCAGGATCAGCACCTCCCTCTCCACTTGCCCTGCTCAGGCAGCTGCAGAGAGCAATGAGGTCACCCCTCAGGCTCCTCCAAACCAGTCAAGCCCAGAGTCCTTGGTGGCTCCTCACAGAACCAGCACCCATGCTGTATGCAGTGGGATAGTCACCTCTCCATCATTTATAATTTATTATACATTTAATTATTTACTTTCTATTTTGTGGGGTTTTTTTTTGAAGAACTGAAATTTTACCTTAAGTTTTACTGTATAAGTTTATAAAACATCAGGAAGAGAAACTTCACACATGCTGTAAATGTCTGATCTCTTAATTGCTCTGACTGTGTCAAAGGGAAAATGAGAATTGTTGCTTGGCTGCAAGTGATAACACCTGATGTAAATGTTCTGGTCGAGTGAAACAGCAAGAAAATAGATAGACTATTCCAGGTAGAATTTGTAAAATGAGATTATTAAATTACCAGTGGTGTGTTTCCCTCAAGGTTTTGGTAAGCTCTGCTCTGTTCAGTGCAGTCTGAACATGATGGGCAACATTCCCAGTAGTTGGATGTGACTGTGTGTTCAGTACTAAACACTGACAGCATCCTTGTGGCTGGGAGGTGCTCAGAGGATGCCAGTTGGTGTGGTTACTGCTGTTACTTTGCTCCTTGAAGAGAAGGAGAAACAACATGCCAATTGTGACATTTCAGCTGAGTTTGCCAGAGTGACCTGTAGCCAGTGGCATTGGGTGCCCTGCAGAGTTGTTTGGGGAAGGTTATTCCTGTGCCAGGGTGCTGAGTGTCTCTTGGGCTCTTGGAAGAGGTTCATCTCATCACCAACAGCATTTGGCCCTTGTGCTTGTCTGTTCCAGTGCAGCTTTGTGAATGCCATGGATATCAATCTCATCACCAACAGCAGTTGGACCCTGTGCTTGTCTGTTCCAGTTCAGCTTTGTGCCCCCTCTGATGGAGATCTATGGGGTTCCAGGAGCAAGAAATACTGGAAGTGATGCAGAAGTGTTTTCCTTCTTCCAGTCATTCCCTGTCATTCCTTTGGGGCCCCTGTTGCTAGAAAAGATTGCCTAAAACACAGCTTATTAGTTGTGTCAAGCTAAGGCCTCCCCTGGGTATTTCTGCACAGCTCATATAATTCCAGAGTTGAATGACTGTGGGTTCACCTGTAACGTTTGAAGGCTGCTGCCAAAGCTTGAGTGGAGTTAATTGCAGTCAATATTTTTGAATGGCTTACTAATAGTGATTTCATACTCAAGTGTCATTCCTAAACTTTGCTCATTTTTGCTAGAATAGGAACACTGCACAGGAAATTCCCAAATGGCTTGTTAAACTGTAAACTGAATTACAGTGCTCAGAGATTCACTTGTGTTGCTCTCTGCAGACTGACAGGCCACGTAACTGCTTATTCATAGTTAATTTCTTATCAGTTCACTGCAACACTGTTTAGTTGCTCATTAAGGTTTGTAATCTCTGCTTGCAGTGAGCTGAATGTGGCTGCTGTTGATCCAGACCTGAGTTTAGCTGTGGCAAAAAATGTGGCAAAGACCATTCAGCTCTATGGTGTAAAGTCTGAGCAGTTGGTAAGTCATTTCCAATCTCTGAAATCTTGTGGGTTTTCTGTACAACGTGCTGGGGTTTGTAGGCTTACAATGTGGCAGTGAATCAGTCTAGATAAACAAAAGCTTCTGATTGACTTTCCATTGTATTTGGAAACATTTTCAGTTAATTCTGCCTTCAGATGAACACAGTCTATTGACAGCACTAAAGCTCGTCTGCATAACTCCAAATTGATTTTGCCATATTTGATTTTAAAACTCAAAATAGGACTTGTCTTTAATTAAAATAAAGATAAATTAATTCAATTTGTTTTCCAGCATTTGATATTCCATCAGTCACATGATACATCATCTTTATGGTATGAATACCTGGAGTATGACATGTATTTTCTCACTATTAGCACCAAAACTGGGGCATTTTTTATAATATATTTGCTTTGTATGTAACTGATCCTCAAGTTGTTTCCATTTGTCACATGCTTCTAGTCATTTGCCATGCAATGTTAGCTGTTTTCAAACTGAATGGAGGAAAGAAACCCAAACCCTTATCCTTTGGGTAAGGATTTCCAACAAACCAATGGATGGTACAGTTAATGTCATTGTCCTATGGAAAAATCAACAATTTAAGATGAAGAATTTTTTTGTGTAGTTTGTTGCTGAAATTTTAATGCTTTTCTTATGAAGGGATGAAAATTAATTTTTGCAATAATAAATGACTAGCTACTTGTAGCTGTAAACATGATTTTCACTTAACATCAATTCTGAAAGCAAACACAGACTCCAGTAACACTAATTTCAGATATTCTTTTAAAGGGAGATACTAGCAAACAATGTGTTGGTAACAATTAGCTACAAAGCATTGCAACAAGTTAATTAGTAAGTATATTTAATACTTAAGTATAAGAATACTTAACAGTACTTTAATACTCAAGTATAATAATAATATTACTAAGTAGTAATAATATTAAAGTTTACTTTTTTGACACCTCTTGTCTTTGAATAGCTTTAAAGAATTGAAATTCAGTAGCACATATCTTGTCTGTTGGGTGAATTTGCTTGGAAGTTTGAGAACCACTGTATGGAAAAGGAATGTAGGTGAAACAATCACCAAGGCCATGAAGAATATTTAACATTTGAAACTAGAAATGTGTTTGCATTATTTTGCTTCTATTTAGAGCATAGTGCTTAAGCTGGGTCCTCCTTTAAATAAACCAAATCAATAATGTAAAAGTTAAATTTGCTCATGAAAAATATCAGGATTTTTATCAGGTGGCAAACATCATCACGAGTAAAAAAGAATTATTCTTCTGTCTTTATTTATCATGGAGTGTAGTGTCAAACAGAGGCATTCAGCTGGAAGAAAAAGCCCTGTAAGGTGTAACTGTGAAAGCATCAGCCTGTGGTGCTCCTCATCTCTGTTGGAGTTTGAATCTGGCCACTGGCTTGTTGGAAAGAACACATCATTTTGTGATCAGCCAGCTGGCAGATTCTTAAACCCTGGAAAGAAAGGGTATGTGCAAATAAGCTGACAGGTGTGTGATTTGTACCTTTGTACCAGCTAACCTTCAGCTAACAGAATGTAGGAGGAAAGAGGGAGTCTGAGCTTTTGAACTTCTGGAATTTGAAAACTGAAAATAAACCTGAAACTCTGACAAACGAAGTGACAGGATTAGTCAAAGTGGTGGAATGACTGTGAATGGCTTCAAGAATGTACCTGCAGACTGTAAAACTATCAACTGTGTAGCACACTGCTGCAATTTGCACTTTTTTTTCCCCTTACTGATGTACATGTTACAAATTAAAACTGGAAGATCTCAACGCAGCTGCCAGGGCATCTTCAAAGTGCCAAGACACCATTCAGACTCCAGCTGCCTCTCCAGAAGGGCAAGTCTCCCATTGCCAGGGGGGTGAGGTCTAGCAAAACCAAGGGCTGGGTCCTGCCCTTGGGTCACAACAACCCCCAGCAGCTGCAGTCTGGGGAGCAGTGGCTGGACAGTGCCCAGCAGAAAAGGGCCTGGGGGTGCTGGTGCCACCCGGCTGGGCATGAGCCA
>JAOEGS010020186.1:0-19304 GCA_025447755.1 Corythornis vintsioides
GAGAGCTGGGCAGGGAGAAATTTAATGCAATTTAACAAGAGCAAGTGTAAGGTGCTGCATTTGGGGAAGAACAACTCTGTGTATCAGTACAGGCTGGGGTCTGATCTATTGGAGAGCAGCTCTGGAGAAAGAGACCTGGGGATCCTGGTGGACAGGGGGATGGCCATGAGCCAACAATGCACACTCGCATTGGCCAAGAAGGCCAATGGCATCCTGGGGATGCATTAGAAGAAGTGTGGCCAGCAGGTCAAGGAAGGTTCTCCTCCCCCCTCTACTCTGCACTGGTGAGACCCCACCTCGAGTACTGTGTCCAGTTTTGGATACCCCAGTTCAGAAAAGATAGAGATTTACTGAAGAGAGTCCAGCACAGGGCCACCAAGATGATTAGGGGAATGGAGCATCTCCCTTATGAGGAGAGGCTAAGAGAGCTGGGGCTCTTTAGCCTGGAGAAGAGGAGACTTAGGGGGAACCTCATCAGTGTCTATAAATATGTTAAGGGTGAGTGTAGAGAGGATGGAGCCAGACTCTTCTCAGTGTCACCCAATGACAGGACATGAGGCAATGGGTGCAAGTTGGAGCACAAGAGGTTTAAGGTCAACACAAGGAAGAACTTCTTCTCAATGAGGGTGACGGAGCTCTGGAAGGGACTGCCCAGGGGGGTTGTGGAGTCTCCATCTCTGGAGACACTTAAGAGATGCCTGGATCTGTTCCTGGGTGACTTGTTCTAGGTGATCCTGCTCTGGCAGGGGGGTTGGACTGGATGATCTTCTATGTCCCTTCCAACCCCTAATATCTATAAATCTATGAACAACAGCCTTCTCATTATCCATATCTTTTGTAGACATTTTGGGGAAGAAAAACACACCAGCCAACCAACCAACCAAAAAAAATAAACCAAAACCAAACACAAACACAAAATTTCTTTCCAATGAGGAGAATGTCTCAGCACTAGGGAAAATGTGCTTACTCAAAAATACAATGAGTTAGGGAGTGAACTTACAAGATATGGGAGTAAGAACATTATAGAAAATGGAAAAAGTAATGGAAAGCTCTAAAATTTAGAACATCATAGAAAATTGAAGAAGTCATGGAAAGCTGCTAAAATTGAAACAAGAAGCTTTATTAGACATCATAAAGGAACCGAGAAAAATAATGCAAATCTGAGCAGGGAGATGACCAAAGCAATGAGATAGAAAAATTTTGTCTGCAGAAAAATTTCAGATGTCTGTAATCAGGTGAAATAAACAGGGTCTGCAGTCAGAGAGGTAGAAGGTACAGGCACTGAGAGAGGACACAAAAGTAACCTGAAATGTTTTGGACATTTACTATGTTCTTGGTACACAGAAGAAACTGTAATTACTGAAATAGCAGACATATGCAAGCAGTAAGCAAGATAAGCTACCTGAAATAAGTTTACAATACTTAAATGTAGAAATGTTAATTAAATAAATATTAGTGGCTACCCTCATCACATTCTAACTACCACCTCATAATCTTGATTTTTTTTTTAATGGAATTGTATATGAATTCTTAAGAAAAATGTAGGCAAGCATACCCTAAATGTATTAGTTTGAGTAAGATAATACTGTTTTGTGTCTGTAGTGCACAATGAATTAAAATCCCGTTCATATTTAAAAGCAAAAGACACAAAGTTAGAGGCTTGACTATATTGAAACCATCTTCAGGACAAGATAGGGCTGAGCTATATCACAGAATTACAGAATGGTTGTGGTTATAAAGGATCTCTGGAGGTAATCTGTTCCAACCTGCCTGTTCAAGCAAGGTTACCTAGAGCTGCTTACCTAGGATGGTGTCCAGATCATTTTTGAAGATTTCTAAAGATGAAGAGTAAGAAACCTCCCTGGGAAACCTGTGTCAGCTCTCAGTCACCTCGCAGTATAAAAAATGTCTTAATGTTCAGATGGAAACTCCTGTGTTTCAGTTTACACACATTGCCTCTGGTCCTGTCATTGGATAGTACTGAACAGGACCCGTCTCTTTTCTCTTTGTGACCTACATTTAGTTGTTTATACATGTTGATAAGATCCCCAATAAGTCTTCTCCTCTTTAGGTTAAACAGCCCCAGCTATCTCAACCTTTCATCATATGAGAGATTCTCCAGTCCCTTAACCACCTTCACAGCCCTTCAATGGACTCTCTCTCTGTGTCCATGTCTGTCTTGTACTGATCAGCCCAAAGCTGGACACAAAATTCCAGGTGTGGCCACATCAGTCAGTAAATGGGAAGGATGACCTGCCTGTACCTGTTGGCAACACTCTAATGCAGCCCAGAACACCATTAGTTTTCTTTGCATCAAAAGCACAGAATTCCAGAATTTCCAGTTACACTGATAGTGGGAGTAGAGACACTGCCTGCTTCTACAGGTGAGGAATTAAGTTTTTCAAGATGATGAATATCAGAGATTATCCTATTTATTTTTGCGTCAACTTTGTTGCTCCCTATTTCCTTTGGCTCCTCCACTTGACACCACAGCTCCTCCAAGCAGCTTACCTCCTGAAGGACAGAGGTGCTTTGCTCTTGGCCTCCAAGAGAGGCTGCAGGCAATCCCTCCAGGCTGGGTCTTGTAAGACTGCATCTGCTGCCTGGGGCTCAGCCTGTGCTGAAGCCTCTACCCTTGCAGGGACATCTACTCCAACAACTACTGAGGGAAAACTGCCCTGTTGTATGTTATCACCATGTATCAGACTTTTCCAGTAGCACAATTTCACTTGAAGTCCCCTTCAGGACTCCCTTCTGTGCAGCCTGCAGCATCTGTTGGCTGCCTGTTAGCTGCGGTCACAACATATTAAAACTGTGCATTCTATGTCTGAGGACATCAAAGGATACAGTTGTGCAAATGTAACTTGACATATAAATTTATATTCTTGAATCAAACCCTTGCTGCTTAGCTTTACAGAGGTCTATTTCTGTTTCTTCTACTAGACCTTGCAAAGGGAAAGAGTCCCTTCTTCATGATGGTACATGTGGAAGTCTACTGAGAAGGTGTTCAATTACTTTGCTGCTTAGAACATGGATGAGTGAGTTTTCACACCTAAACAACAGCAAATTAGCAGAAAAGGTGAGAATTCCTTCATTCTAGTCTTTTTCTTAAGCCTATTTAAGGAAATGCACAAAATAAAACCTTAAATAGAAATTTTGTTATGATGGAATTAAATAGAGGATTAATGAAAAAGGCTAGTAAAAAGGACAGTAGAGGATAGTAAAAGAGGATACTAAGGATAGGAAAAAAAAAAGTAAAAAAAAAAAAAGTCCAAATTAAGGCAAAATAAAGTGTCTTGAGAAGCTGAGTTATGATAAAACCTTCAAGAAAGTTAAACCTCTGGAAAATTAATCAGATTTGTCTCCTAAACTCAGTTATCCTTGCTTCTGTAGATTTATGACTCTCTTAGCTTCTTTGCTGCCACCTGCAATACAAACCGTGCTCACTAAAAAACACAGATTGTACAAATTGTTAACTGATTTTTAAATCAAGGGGTATTTGTCTCTTTCTGGACTGGTAACTAGAGGACAATCAGGTTAATTTGAAATAACTCAAATGACACTAAATGCGCATGTCCAGATAACTGAATTAAGATGTAAAGTAGGAAAGAACACCGAAGTATCTGTAGGTTGTTACTGGTGAGGGCTGCATGTGATACAGGTAGATTTCCTAAATTCCCATTAAGATTCATCAAGAGAGAGATTCATCTTGACCACCTAGTGAGGTCACTGTTTATATCTGTTGCCATTGGACATCATAAGACCTCCTGCTTCTACGGAGATGAACATGCATTTCTGCTTTCAGTTTCATCCAACTTAATTTTAAGAACCTATTTGTCCTGGTTTGAATGATAACCAAACAAATTCTGTTAAGTGATTTTACTTTTCAGCTCAGATTTTCTAACTAACTGCACTGTCTGAAGTTAGCAGAATGTTCTCACAATGTCTGCTTCTAGAAGGGATAAGACCCTTTGTTTAGAGTTACTACCAAGGATTAGAATGCAGACCAAAGCCACTGCTAGAACTTGTCTATTACACTGGGGGGTGCAGAAAGTGAAAGACTGGACCTGCAGGGAAGAGCAGACAGGACAATTGACCCCAAATTGACCAATGAGTTATTCCATCCCATAGATATCATATCCATTATATAAAGCTCTGGGATCCAGAAGGTAGGGGACTAGGCGCAAATAGGCTCTCAACTAAGCTCTTGGCTTGGGTTGTTCATTTGGAGTTCTTCCTCTCTTGAGGGTCTCTTCCCCTCAGAGCACCAAGGAGGATGCTGTTCATACAGCCTTCAATCATGATTGGTGTGTTCCTGAAGCCAGTGCCAGAATCCAGCTCCTGAACTCAGCTCCCATCTGCTGCAGGGCTCAATCTGGAACTCTCCCTGTGCCAACTCCACAGCATCAGTGACAGTGACGTAATTACCATCGGGGGGGTTGGGTTCCATACTGGTTTTGTACATACATGTATATATTCCTTTGTTATTATTTCCATTTTCATGAAAACTGGCATATGGAAGTGTAAACCCGAATACTCTGTGGGTATCTCTGTGACAATTACTTTTGTTGTTTCCTACAAGTCTTCAACACAGTTGCAATTGGTTTAGCTTCCTCTTCTGTTTTTACAAAGTTATTGAACAAACCATATGATTTACTAGGGAACCAGGGTAGGTACCTTCATGACAGAAACTACATGACATGGAGTTTTATGGTCATTCTAATGTGGGATTTACTATAGCACAGAATCTCATCATGGTAAAAGATTAACTTAATTGCTGTCATGAAATGTTTTATCATAGCAGGGGAAATAGCACTACTGTAATTGATTTCCTCCTGTTGAATTGAGAATAATGATTGTTGCAATATATTATTTAACACTTATGAAACCTGAACAAACTGATCTAGTAATTTTATTTCCTTTTGTTTGTTTGTTTGTGTGTTTGTTTTTGTTGTTTTGTTTTGTTTTGTTTTGTTTTAAAATTGTCAAGAACAGCATGAAATCTGCAGTTTCCTTCAGGTGTAGTAACTGAAAGAAAACAGTGAGAAGTTAAAAGCTAGTGTTCCGTTGTGGTACATGGTGGGAGCTGAAATCTAAAGCAACAGAGATTAAGAGTCACTGGTAGCTTGTAGGGAGAAATTATGTGATCAGTTGATGCATACTAAAAGCACACATTTACTAATTTCCATAAAAATAAGGAATGTATATATATTATATATTAAACATATAGTTTAATATATATATTAAATATATAGTTTGATTTGATAGTACTAATGGATCTCAGCTTGGCATTACTGGACTGTGGACTACATAATATAAAACCAGTAGGACTACATAACATAAAACCAGTAGAACCTCTTGAAAGACTTGTGATCTAAATAGTCAAGGCAGATAAAGAAAAATAGTATCAAGATAATATATTTTAAAGAAAAAAAATAGTATACAGTGTGTCCTTATTTACTTTTCACATGGCAACCTCACCGCACACTCTCCCTTGTCTTACTGCCTCACCAAGTCTGCTGCACAGCCTTGATTTATGACAAGTTCTCTCCTGTTTTATTACCAGCCATGAAGAAACACTGCGTCTCTTTGAAAACAGGGTGCTCTAAGAAAAAAGTCTAAAATAAAGCAACTTACTGTATTTTCCCTACACTAAATTTTCAGCACTTTCTATCCCATAACAGTGTATTTCTCTAGTGCCCCTTACAGGACTCTTATATACAAATTACGTTATTTATACTTATGTTCTTGGTCACACAGTATTATTATTCTGTACAAATGGCAAACCTACAAACCACATAGTCCCAGTATATTTTGATATAAAATAGATTTATTAAATACAGACTATCCTCCTTTCATTACCAGCCATTTAGCCTTGAACAGGAAAACATATGACAACGAGTAATTTGCAAGAGCTGGATCTGCTTTGGTGAACAACAGCATTACCTGAGATGGTCTCAAAATCCAATAGTAAGCTCATAGGTCAGATACTAACAGACCTCCTTCAAATGAGAATGGCTGCTCCCAGGTACTTTCTATTTCTGTAAAAGTCTGTGTGTCATGTTGCTCAAATAAGTGTAGAGAAGTTAGGAAATATAGAGAATGAGAAACCTGTAGAAAAATACAATAGATGGAAAAGAAATAATTTAAATCTCTCTGGACCTAACTAATTGTGAAGAGAAAAAGATTAATGTCTCCAGTTTAAGTAAATTATTAGTAATTTTCTGCACTAAAAGAAATTGCTGAGTTCACAGAGATATGAAAAAGATTTAAGATAGTAAGTGCCTAAGTGCAACATAAGATTTAGTGGGAAACATTCTTAAAAGGCAAATGCAGTGAAAAAAACTCCCTGTTGCATTTAATAGATAATAAAAGGGATTCCTCTGAGTTATCCTTTCACCTGTATATTTCAGGGAAATGCCAAGGATTTTTTCAGAAGACATGAGTAGGGAGGCCTAAGGGCTAGAAAAATGAAAATTGAAATTATTCTGCAAGGTATGATATAGATATAATGAAATACTATAGAGGATTCTAACTTCATCATGCAGATATTGTGTGTAAGCAACACAAAAGGCTGAGGGTCCTTATCATAAAAATGTGGAAAATATGACATGTACCTGACACCTTTATGAATTCTCGATTTCTTTATTAATGCAGTAAGCACACTTAGTAGATCATGATTATAAGAAATGCACTGTCATTGTTAATAAATTAATCATAGTGAAAATGTAAACAGCACTAAATGGAGCTAGCATGCCCTTACAAACACAGGTAGGTTAAAAACTACCTAGTTTCTATCACACCTAGCATATTTTCTGCAAACATCTGGAAGCTAACATGAGTACTTCCACAAACTGATTCTTCTAAAAATATTTACTGAAATGAATTTGAAAATGAATTTCAAATGATAGATGTCTTTGTGCCATTTACAACATTTTTGTGGATTGTTTCTTACTATACTTTTTCTGTTCAGTCAAAACAGAGAATAATTCTACATATTTTATTGACTTCATTACCAAAGCACTAAATGGGTGTTTGTGTGTCAAAATATTGTAGTAACTTGAAGATCAAATGGAATAATTAAGAAAAAAAAAAATAAATCACATGGATTGTATTTTAATTTCTCAAACTGCTCTTGGACATCTTTGAAACAAAATGAAAATCAAAAAGTAAAATTTGACATATCTGTTATCTTTGAACATTTTTTTTCATAGCTATGTTTCTCAACATGAAAATAAATATCCCATCTCTCTAGTATGGAACATATGACAAATATTTCAATTTCCAGATGGAAAGGATAGGACTTCAACATCTTATCTTTTCAGTCTGTTGCCTTATAATTTTGTAGGCCCTGATTCAGGCATGCACATACATTTATCTTTAAGCATCTGCCTTCATTTCATTAAGCACATGTTTAAGTCTTTTCTTGACAAGGGATGCTTTCCGGAAAAGCGATTTTGAGTCATGCAATCCTCTGCTTCTGACACTGAATTTAGTCAACAAATCTTGCAAGCTGCAATTTAAAAAAAAAAAAAAAAAAGTTTCTTACTTTCAAATTTGGTTGCTACATCTAGTGAATTTTCTTTTTTTTTTTTTTTTTAAGGGATGAAAGGAATTTGTAATACTTGCAACTGTAGTGTCACATGCTTCCTTCTCTATTCTTTGTTCTAATTCTTCCTCTACTGTTCTTACATAGGATCTGAATGTTATTTATTCCCTCACATTTTAAAAAATGTGAAGATGAGTTTAGGGAGCACAGAGAGTTTTCTTCCTCATGTTATACATTCACAGAACATCTCTTGTGTTTTATGGATTTTAAGTTAGAGTCATAACAGCACTCATTTGGTGTAACCTTCACAAGAAGTAGAAGAGGTAGTGTTATGGTAAATATCTACCATTTGTAGCTGCTAAAGTATATAATAGGAGTGCACAGGCAACACTAAGGACAAAGACCTGCTCCAGTCTATATCTAAATCTATGATAGAACTGCAATTTATGAGACTTTATTAACTAAATTCACTACAAGAATTTAGTCTAGCTGTCTGTTGTCCCTGAAAGGATCTTCAGTACTAAGAGTTAAATGATTCAAATGTGACAAAATTTTGGTAAATTTTATATAGTATAAAATTTGAGAAGCATTAATGTGAATAAGAAAGACTACAGGTATAGTATTTAAGACAAGTTAGACCTAAAATGTTGTTTTACTTAGAAGAGGGTTGTTATTTCCAACTGTAGAAGACCAGGTTTAAGATCACTTGAGGGACCTGAATATACATAAGTTCATGAGACTTGATGAGGTGCACACCAAGGTCCTGACGGAACTGGATGATGTAGTTGTCAAGCCACTGTCCATCATATTTGAAAAGTCATGGTAGACAGAGTGCCCCATGACTGGGTAAAGGGAAACATCACACGCAAGGGTTAAAAACAGGGCAACCTGTTTCAGTGTTCCACCACCCTCATAGTAAAGAACTACTTCCTAATGTCCAGTATTGTGGATAGCTAGGGCCTGGCGGTCGGAAGATGTTGCACTATACGGAAAGATAGAGATAAGGCCCCTCTCCAGATAGCCAATAGTGGTCAGTCTGCAATGTAGCAGACGGTTGTGACGTCGTAAACCCATAAAAAACGGTGTTACGCACTAATAAATGCCATTTGCCATCCACCACATTGGTGTCTGTGAGCTGATGGCCTGAGCGGCCTGGGGTTGGTCGCCGTGCTGTTCCTGAACCAGGTCACCATGCCAACGACAGGCAACACAGTATGATGGCCTACAACAATCTTTCCACTAAATTGGAGAGATATGGTTTTGACTGATGAATTGTTAGATAGGTAAGGAAACGGCTGGATGGCCACACCAAAGAGTTATAATCACTGGCTCAATATCCTAATGGAAGTCAGTAATCAATTATGTCCTTCAAGGATCCATACTGAGACAAATACTATTTCATATCTTCATCGATTATATGGACAATGGAATTGAGTGCACCCCCAGCAAGTTTGCAGGTGACACAAAACTGAATGGTGCAGCTGATTTGCTAGTGGAAAGGGATACCATCTGCAGGAACCTGGACAAACTTAAGAAGTGTGTCTGTGTGAAGTGCATGATGTTCAACACCAAATGCAAGGTCCTACACCTGAGTTGAGAAACCCTTGGCATTAGTACAGTCTGTGACATGAATGGATTAAGAGCAGACCTTCAAGTAATATCTTGTCGACAGTGGTGGATAAAAAACTGGACATGAGTTTACAATGTGCCCAGAATGCCAACTGCATTGTGGGCTGTATCAAAGGAAGCATGGCCAGAAGGTCAGGGGAGCTGATTCTCCCTCTCTATTTTGCTGTCAATGGGGCTCCATCTGCAGTTCTGGGCTCCCTGGGAACGATATGTATCTATTAGAGCAGGTACAGAGGAGGGCCGCAAAAATGGTCAGAGGACTGGAAAATCTCTCCTTTGAGGACAGGCTAACAGAGTTGAGGTGGTTCCTTCTGGAGAAGAGAGGGCTCTGGGGAGACCTTATTGGAGCCTTTTAGTTTATAAAAGGAGGTTATAAAAAAGATGGAGGCTTTTTACAAAGGCCTATAGTGAAAAGACAAAGGGCAACAGTTTTAAGCTAAAAGGGGATAGTCTTTGATTGAATATCAGAAATAATATGTTTTTTTGTGATGTGGGTGGTGAAACATTGGAACACGTTGCCCAGAGAGATATTATATGCCACATCCCTGGAAACACTGAAGGTCAAGTTTGACAGGGCTTTGAGCAAACTAATACAGTGAAAGATGTCCCTGTCCATGGCAGGTGAGTTGGACTAGGTTATTTATAAAGCTCCCTTCCAACTCAAAGTCTTCTGATTTTCCATTCCTATTAAATAAATAAATACATTCTAAGACACCAACCTCTTACCAGTTCCATACTTACTTCTGATACTGAATTTAAATCTAAAGCATAAGTTTGATATTGTGAACATAACTCCTATTCCTTATTGATACAGAACAAAGTAAATCTTGGCAGCGCTTGCAATGTCATGGGTTTTCAGAAGCACTGCATGCATCGGTTTTACCCTTTAAGTTAATAATTCTTCTTCTTCCTTACTATTGAAGACATATTGTGCAGTGAAAGTAACAGTATCTGCTAAAAAAGCATCTCACCTGTATGAAACCATAATACATGAAAATAAAATTAAACTAAGCCCTGTGACACTGCAAAATCAGTAAAACATCTGGATGATTAACTACAATGATAAGATAAGCATATGAATCTAGTTTCAGGATAGTCAGGACAAGCCTGATTAAATGATAAAGGACACACAGAAATAGAGCTCTAATCTTTACTTCACAAACCACAATTCAACATTCTTACTCATTTAGTTGCTTGCATTATTAATAATCTGGCTTTGTATTTTATCACTCTATTGCATTCCCTTTAACGTCAATTATTTTGAATTATAAACTCATCAGGCAATATGTGGTAGTGCACACATAACTTCATCAATAGAGAGTGAAGGTGATGTCATTCTAAAGCCAAGCTTCCCTCTGTTTAATATCTTGAACTGGCAGTCTTAGACCACTCAGGTGATCTACGTATGTATGAAGTTTTCTTCCTGTTGAGGCAAGCTTATAATATTTTAATTCCTCTGATCTTCTGGAAAGTTTAGTTTGAGATTTGACTACAATCCAGTATGACTGCCTGAAGTACAATGTGTGAAGATCAAGTGATCAAACCGAGATTAGAATTGTGAGCTTCTTCAAATAGAGCTGATCCTGTGCTAATGTTGGCATATTTGCTACTTCTGAAGAGGTTTGGTCCTGAATGGTTCTGTTTCTTGCATAGGCTACAAGTAAAAATATGTATATTTTTTATATTATTTAATAATAATTCCTTCAAAAAGGAGATTTTCCAGGCTGAATTTTGGTTGGTTTTTTGTTGTTGTTGTTTCTTGTTGTTGTTTTATTCTTTTAAGTAAAATGGCTATGCAAGTTTGATACGGGAGCCATTTAGGAAATGTGAGCAGGACCTTTCTTCTGCAAAATCACAGATTGTTCTGTGATTGTTCTTACAGATTGTAAAACCGTTGACTTATTTGGGAGGTGTTGGTTCTTTATAGACTTTTCTTGATTACACCTATAAAGCATTTTGGGGATTTAGACAGTTTAACAGAGAAACAGTTACATATATCAGTGAAATAATTTGACCACTTTTCTAAATTAGTTTGTTAATTTTACATATATAAAAACGAAGAACTTCCTTAACACTTCACAGATGTATTTGAGCATCTTTATGTATATTGATAGAAACAAAAGGCTTCATGGATTTGCTAGTGCACTGATATTTATGAGGTCAAAATCCTTCTAGGCTATTGTATTTTAAGTGCCAGTGGTACTGACTCTGGAAAGAAATATTTCTGCCACTTGCAAAAATAATTTTACAATTCAGTTATTTACCTTTTGAATGATGTATTAATAAAATACTTATTGGCTAAAAAATTCTTAGTCATTCTTAACCACCCTGATTATAAAAAAATAATAAACATGCTTTCATGCACTACGTGTTTCTGAGACACATCAAGTGCTCTGACAACTTTCTGGCTATGTCAAAGAGTATACAGTAACATCTTAAACTATTACTTTCTACAAAAATTACTAAGATGTGCATAAAACCACCCTGTAGAAATCCTTACTGATAGGCTATTTCAGTCTATATTAATGACTTAAATAGATTAGGTTTTGAGGAATCTCTCATTAAGCAGAGAATGTAACATCAAGTGTCCATCATCAGACATTTTTTGATGACTCTGAATTTATTTCATTGCCTAAAACTTACATAATACAACCCTCAAAATGGTTTGGTTTTGGTTGCTTGGTTGGGTTTTATTTTTAGCAATATCTTTTCCAAATTTTATGCAAAACTGTTACAAAAGAATTCTGCAGTAATATTAGAAGAGCAAATTTAGGTCTAACTAGGATCTTGTAGAGGAGTATTCTTTATTTTAGAATATTTCATGATTAGTTCATTCAAATCAGTGATTAAATGCTTAACTAGTGCTATCTTAAACAAAAGAAAAGAAAAAGAAAAAAAAGTAGAATTTGTTAAGATATTGTAACTTTCAAAACAGAGTTGGATACAGGACTATGTTCATGTTCACATAGACATAAATACATATGTACTGCAGAACTAAATATTTAATTGAACTGTATTAATTTCTTGTGTATCTTTACTGCCTCATCTGTTCTGCTCCTGATGTCCCGTCAAACTCAAGCTTTATTTCAGCATTCTTAATCCTTCAATTGCTTTAAACTGATTCTTGTTGTTGTTAAATCAAATTGCCATGAAAATGTTTCCTCCCTATCTTTACAGATTTGACATTTCTTCTCTGAAACTACTGGGCTAGAGGCCAAAACTATAGAAGAATCAGTCCTGGATCAGCAACAAGTTTTTATACACAAACACACTGTGATTTTAAAGTCTAATATCACATTTTTCTACAGAGCTATAAAGGGAGCTTCCTTTCTTGGAAATAAGAATTTCCCATTTTCCTACTGGGGTACCCTGTCCCACTTTCAAATTCTGGGAAGACATAGGGGAACAGTTTAAAGCCATTGCATCTTTTTATGAGCAAAAATGAGCTTCATAATGTGAAAAGTTTTAAACAACACATCATAGTTTACCCCCAAAACATGTACGTTTATCTTCAACACATAAATATTTTTATTCAAAATCTCATCATGATACTCCATAATATTAATGTTCTACAGCCTCTATATATATGAAATATATCTAGTTCATAGACTAAAATATCTGTTCAGATTCCATTTTATAGTTTTCTGTTTTGATGGTAGAAGCACAGATTTCAGCAGTAACTACTGCAACATAATCTGACTAGATATTTTTGCTTCCAAAGCAGAAAAACAGAATAATGCTTCTGAAGTACAGCTTCCATGATGTACCAGTAATATATTTCACTGGAAAAAAACCCACTGTTTTGTATTTTTATTGAAGTTATTTGACTCTACACATAAGAGATGGGATAGAAATGTTAGGGTTATTTTTCAGAAAATGGAACCCTTTTTTTCATAAGAAATTTCTGCTATCAGATTATCAGATATTTCAGTAGGAATTGTGGTAGCCATCTAGAAAACATTTTAACCAATCCATTATTATTCAGTTCTTATTATTACTAGAGATTTTAGTAGTGAACATGCACCTGAGAAACAGGAGACACCATCAATCTCTTGAAGACTGATAAAGGATAGCAACAGTTTTCCTGAAATAATTTGTGGTGTTTTATGGGTTTATACCATTTATACTGTCATTTTGTTCTGCTATTAAAAAAAAAAAAAAAATCTATTTTGTATGAAAAAAAAATGTTATGTTTATGTTGCTATAAAACAGACAGGATTTTCAGCTGACAATGTTGGTATGAAAAATAGACAGCTTTTTCTAACTTTCTAAGTCAAGTTATACCACTTTACATTGCATTAACATAGCTTTTCATGTTTAATATCCTTGCGGGGGTGGCTGAATTAAAAGAAGGAAAAATTGTCCATGTTTAATAATATTAGCATTTAAGTTGTCCCACTAGACTTTGAAATTTACACCTCATTAAAGCGAAGATTTTGCTTGAAGGACAGATTGTAAGGAAGTAGGAATAGAAGAAGCAACAAACACACCTTATTGAGGTAAATGGGGTAAGATGGATGAATTTTGCTCTTTAGAGTCTGATTTTCAAAAAAAAAATAAATAAAAAAATTCCTTAGTCTGTTCAAATCCTACAAAGCAAGAATGAGCTTTGAAATGGAGACTAAAAACCTCATTAAAAGACAACAATATTTTAAGTTCCTTGTTTAAGCATTGGTGTCTTTGAGTTTCCAGCATGGATGGACATCAGTATTTTTATAAATGGTTTAAGGGTTCTATCTTAATTCAGAGATTAATAAAATGAAGAAGGTATAGTTGATAATTAACTGAAGCAACTTGAATTCCATTTGGTAATTAATCTAAATCCTTTTATAGGCACTTCTAAAAAACCTCACATTATTACTTAATATGGCTATATCGTCTTCATAAACAACTGTAGGTAGTCAGCACCTGAAAGTCTGATCATTTCTAGAAAGAGATCTAAATACAGAGTTTTGAATATAAAGCAAGCATAGAGAAATAGGTTGGGTTGTTTTCTTTCAAATGTGTACTTGATTTGTTTGCCTAGGTGTAGATATCTGAGGTGCCCTACATATCTCAGACACTCATGAGCCAGAATCAAGTCTTGTCCTCATGAAGTGTCCAAAAATACCAACTGACACTAGATTTCTATGTGTAACCAACTGAAACAAATCCTTAATGTCTCCCAGTGAAGCCAGTTAAGGTTTTTACAATGTCTATTATTAATTCTCCAGAACAATAAGGAAGGATTCATATTTATGCCTGAGGTAGGTGTGGACTGTTGGACTGTGCTCTTTTAAGGCTAGCTGTACATCACTGTGCCAGTGTAGGTTATCTTCTGCTTTTGTCACTTATTTAGTAAATATGAGCTCAACTCAAGGGGTTTGGGTGGTTAATACATTGTCTCTTTCATAACTTGAGCATTAGTTAATTCTCTACAATAGCCTGAGCTTTTGAGTCCTTACTAACTATGCTATCAACTGATCTATCTGCTACACCCTTGTACAGGAAAGGAATAGGCAAATAGAGAAGCAGCTGGCATTTTGTCTTCCTATTCCAAACAGACAGAGTGTAGATAAATACTTAGCAGTTAATACTACTTCTAACCCTGAGACATGGTTCAAGGCCAAGTTTTCATGCACTAATTGTGCTGTTTCAGAAAAAGCTTACCTCCTGGAAGCCACTTTCTGTTCACTGGAGAGGCTAAATAAACACAGTCTGTATGATTTGGCTCCACAGACTACGTTTTTTGGATGCTTTGACTACTCGACCCATACAGCTTTTTTAAAAGAAAATAAACATGGTAGTACGGACTGTGTTCAAGCAGAGAAAAGGGTCCAGTTCAGAATGAAATTCTTGGAAAACCAAGTTGAAATAAGGCTTGATCCTGTGTCATTTTTCTATCTTGTGCTGGTTATTTGAGAAAAACAGATCTCTACTCTCAGCAGCACCACTGGAAGGAGATGTATTGAAGTGAAAAACAGTAAAAAACACTGGGTTTTATCACTGGGGTTAAAAAACTACCAACAGGAAGAACAACAAAACACAGAAGAAGGAATTAATTTAATTTCTTTTTTCACTTTTTCTTTTTTTTTTTTTTTTTTCTGACTTCATAGTGAATAGATAGAGAGGATCTTTACAGATCTCCTAAACTGGAGAGCTGTAGACATAGAAGTTTTCCACAATTCACTGTTTATGAGTAATCATTTTTGATTCATGTGTTTTATCAGACTCTTACATTTTTATTATGAGTGTACAATAATGTTAGATGTGTTGTGCCTGGCAGAGTACTCCTAGGAGAGATTCCCTAGCATTACTTCCTAATTCCCAGGACAGTCTGAGATGTACTGCCAGAATTTCATTCTGCTTTATAGATGACCATTATTTAAGTCATCTAGCTATGTTTCCACCAGGTAATAATGGGAGTCTGGTACTGGACAGTGGGTTTAGCCATACTGCGGATAAGTATACCTTGAGGAAAATTCTCCTTTCTGATCTACTCTGACTATTTTTTATTGGGAATATTTCCTGCCAGTTCAAAATCACCCCCAAAACCACTTTTAGAGATAAAGAATGTAGTAGCTCTTATATCCTTTGAAACATCACTGCAGTTTAGTTTACGCAGCAGCACAGAAAGCAACATACTGATTTAAAACAAGATACATACAAGTGTTCTGAAGATATCCTTACTGTATTATATTTTTCAATTAAATCTTTTTGCAAGCCACAAGGGATCAAATAATCTCTCCTTAAACTGAAAGGACTCAATGTTACTCTAACTACATAGCACATATTTCATATTACCAGAATAATGTGTGGATCTCTCATGTTTTCTTTCTCTTTCATGACTTTTTTTCACTAACTACACACTCTCTAAGAAGATGTCAAATAAGACTGTATAAACTCTGAATTCAGATTATTTTATTCTGTTAATGTCAGAATTTCTTTATACGTCAGAACTTCATTTTAACTGTCGAGTATGTAACCCACGCGTAACTGAATAATCCATTCCCTCTGGGTTGGAATTAATACAGGAAGAAATGTGAAAATAATATTATTTTTTTTTTTAAGAAATTCTATATGATTAGAGCAAATAATTTCTCTTGGTTTTTAAGACACATAACAGTTACTCATATTCCCTTAAATAAATATCCTCAAGGGGAAGTAAGGCATCCAAGTCACATGTACAGTTAAACTTAAGTGATTCTTCTTTTCTTTTTTTTTTTTTGGCTGAGATTATGACCACATTTAAATTTTGGCAATGAACTCCCTTCTCAAGGGCTTGTATAAAATGACTGAGTTCCCTGTGGTTATATAAAATCTATTCAATACTAACACAGATGACACAACAAAAGAAAATGTATTATGAAAAGCATTGTTAGTATACTTTCCTCATTGGCTTTCTAGTGAGTGATCTTGCTAAATCAATATTCACTTCTTCAGGCAATCCTTTGCCATTTCTTACTGTTTTTGTACCAAATCCTACCTTCATTTTTATCTGTGTGGCAGTGAAAGAACAACAGATACAGACAAAAAAGGAGTTATATCCAGTAGGACCTAAAGAGTGCCTATAGTTTAACATCTTTTTAGGAATGTTCTATTGATTACCTTTAAGGAGAAGAAGAAAAGAAAAAAAGATTTTATGCAATGACAAAGACTGGGTTTTATCTCCTGTAGTAAATCAGAATAAGGCTACAGACAAACACTCAATATCTAATACTGCCATCATGCAGGAAATGGAGCAGAAGAAGCAGGATTAAAGGCAATTGCTGCACAGGGAAGAAAAAAATTGAATAATAAATGCAAAGAAATAAGCAAGAGCAAAATCCTCATCTTAACTTGTAAAAAAACCCCTAGTTGTAATATCCACTGCAAACTCAGTTTCCAAACAGTCCCTGTAGGAAGAAGGAAATCTCCCAATGATTGTGTTTCAAAGGGATTGCACAGGGAGGCATGATTCCCTTCAAACTTTTTGCTCCTCAAACACAAAAAGAAAAACAGCTGGATGTCCCCTAACGAGTTGCACATTATTAAATAAGGTTCCTTAAATAATTACAACACCTACCTTTAAATTTCTGTACAAGGTTAATTCATTACTGGTTTTTATCTTTGTTTTTACATTTAAAAAACTTAGAATTACTCCTGGACTTCTGTCCTAATATATATATATATATATATATATACGCATCCTCCTTTTCAAGTCAATGGAAATCTTCATCACAGAAGATACATTAAAATAGATTCACTGGTTGGTTAGTTTTACAATTATTAAGAAACTACTCAACTCAGACTATACCACAATTGTAATCTCAGATATGCCAAAACTTCATTTCTGAAAACAAATTGTCATTTGAAAAAAATTGCATTCAGAAAAATTACTGAGCACTTTGTCCTTGTAACATATTTTGTCATTGGTGATGTATCTTTTTAGAATGAACTGCCTTAGAATTATCAGGTGAAGCAATCCTCCTCCCAAGCTGATCATTGTATAGGTGGCCCTTCCATGATTTTTTATTTGACACATTTTCTGTTTTACCATCATGTTTTTACTGTGTAACGAGAAAGGTTTTTACAGCTCAGAGAAAAGTTTTGATGACAAGTATAAAAGACTAACAAGAGGAAAAAAAATCCTGCATATAACAATCCAAAGAAACCCCTTGTAGCATAATGTCCATGGTGATGTCAGCTTCAAAACATCCTCCATTCTGATAAGAGGAAAAAGACAATTAGACAAGTTATCCCAAAGCAATGTCAAAAGCCTACAAATTACAGTAGCTATAAAATCCAATCCCAACAGACTTCTACAAACATGTAAATTAATGCCATTGAAAATCAATGTAATCAGGTCTCATTTATCATTATAATATCTTCTGATATTATAACATTTGCTGAGACCCGACAGTAATGTATGTACATCATAGACAGCTTATTTAAAGAGGTAACAACTGCTACTTGAGCAGTTCCAAAAGCAGCTGTTTTAATTGCCTCGAAAGTAAACAGGGAAAATTGAAATTCAGAAAGTGACCTATTACACTATTTATTCAGGCTAAACTACAATCAACTGCATTCATTTCCAAGGAGTGTGGAACAGACTAAAGAGCAACAAGCTTTGCTTTTCTAAAATTACAACAGGTTTTAAATCTCTTCTGAATCTAGTGTAATACGGGAAACATCTGAAATCTCACAGAAATTGTGTGTTGAATATTTTTGAGGCTAGTGTTAATAAATGAAAGATTACCCTACACTTCAGCATGACCATGCTCCTGCACTATGGTAAAACTATTGATTCCAACTGCAGTCAATGATTAAGTTCTTTCTGGACTATTCATGATAGATAAAGAAGTAAGGGCTGACATTTTTGGCTCTAACAATTTCTAAGTCCTGGGGGCTCCCTCTGGGTGATACAATATTATGGTGTTCCAACATTATTACAAAATTGCCATAAAAAAAAAAAAAGCCTGAATTATCTGAATGGATTAAAAAAAAAAAAAAAAGAGCTGTCAGTATTTTTATTCTGTTTTTCTGTTAATTTCCTGCTTCTGTGTGTATAAGTTTCAAAACCAAACACTTCCTTACTGCAACTCTGTCAGTGAAGAGCATGAAGTAAAGCAGAGGAAAATTAAGAATTACTTATTTTCTCTCTGTCTCAAATAGCCTTTGCTTCCTTGCTGGCAAACCAAACAAAATCAAACTCAACTTTGCACTTCAGAAAATCAACAAATAAATAAATAAATTCTTTCTTCCTTACCAATCATTTGGATCTGCATGTTCTTCTGTGGAAATTGGTAGCAAAGATACATGGCTTAACTTTCAGGGCTCTATCAGGCAAGCATTCAACAAGTTCATCCACACCTCTTACAACAGATTTCTACCTTGCACACATATGTACCTGTGCCTAAATCTCTGTCTCTGCAGTTTAGTGAGGTGCATGTCGAAGTAAATCCATTTTTTCCATTTCACTGAAAAACTGAACTTGAATACTAGATTAGAAAATGAAACAGTTCCTGTGCCACAGCAGAGAGCAACAGGGAGGACAGGTGGGGTTAGTTCCAGTGTTGTCAAACCTGGATTTGTCAATTTGTCAGAGCCATCTTTGAGAGTATTAGTCCAAATTATAATTAGTACATTCCTTAGGACTAAATATATA
>JAOEGS010020186.1:28719-48351 GCA_025447755.1 Corythornis vintsioides
GCAGTTAGTTAGAAACTTAAGCTGAAAAGCAAATTCACTGAACAGAATTTGCCTGCTTTTCACCCAAACCAGGACACAAATTCAGTCATGGAAAGAGCTACTTCTAAAGTGAAACACAGCATGGAAATCATCAGTTTGCTTTACAGCCTTTTCTTCTTGTTGACAATAAGAAACAGATGCAATGTGCTAATTATGATAGATGAAAATTGGCAGAGAGATTGTAGGTTGAAGCTTTACAAAATGGCCTCCATCCACCTTATTTTTGTGTATTATCTCCCATTACATGAACCTATCATTCCAAAATACATGCTAACATTTTCCATATGGGGAAAAAAGGATGCATTTGAAGGCATCTTCTCAGAGGGTGAATCTGCATTTCTTAGGTGTTTCCTGCTTCAGGGAAGAAACCAGTATCACCCACAATTGCTAGAGGACATCTAATTGAATAGCCCCTGGCTTCTGAAGTAGAAACTGTTTAGCTTTGGCTTTAGTAAAGAATATAAAATCGGGTGTTTATTCCTAAGTAGCTCATTTCAGCTCAAATGTACTTATCCCTGTAACAAGCTCTACCACTCATGCTGAAGTGTAACAAAAAAGAAGAAACAAACCTTGGTGGCTGCAGTGTGTTAAACATCTACTGATGATTATAATTTTCTGAAATAGAGATGTATCCATAAGAACTGGAGAAAAACATGCCCATTTTCTCTCAAATACAAAATGCCGCACTTTCCCTTCCTCTCTGTCCTAAATATCACAGCCTCATGGCACACTATTTTTGCAATGCATAGATGATGTTGTCTCATTTGCTGCATCTAATCTTCGGAAAAGCTCATGTGGTTTTCAGCTTTGTCCAAGCATTTTCTGAAAGTGTCTAATTTTGTCTTGATGGAAATGTAATTTCTTAGTTCACTAATACAACCGTTTACTTTAGCCATTCCTTCCCTAGTTTTAAAGATTATGTCTTCTTCTGATCTCATTATTATTACACTTGTCATTCAAAATGAGGGGAGGAGGGAAAGAATTGGGATTATGGCTCCTTGATGAATTCCATCTGTGCTTATGGAAATTAGGGATGTGATGTTCATTTTGAAGTGTCTCCACAGCAAAAATAGAAGTCAATTCAAGAGCAATAAAGTACCCAAGTTTGGAAGGCCAACACTATGACAATAAGACACATACATTTTTCTTATTTTATACAGATACTGCCATAACGCCTAATAATCATAGTCACAGCAACACCACAGGAGAAGAAACAATAAAATTTCACAAAAAATAGTGCCCCTAAACAGCAGCAGCAGACAGTTATTTTTCCTGTTTCTTTCACACAACTGTATATAATTTTTGCTATCAACTATACCACTTTCAAATATTGCATTTTATAGAACCCATCTGTGCCACAGAACAGGATTTTGTACCAAATGCTAAATACAACTAACTCTTCAAACACTAAGAATGTACGCCATAGTAAGTCTCATCAAGACAGACAGTTTTTAATTAGTTCTCAGAGCAAGGGGAATTCAGAATACCTATCTGTCTTTCCCACGTCATCTAACTAGTGAAATACAATCCATCTACGTAGAAGGCCTTGGGTCTTACCATGGTGTTTTAAGACCAAGAGCAAAGTCTGTTAATAACCAATCCATTTGGTATCCTTTAGTGAGGAAACAGCTTTGATGTCTGCAGTAAATTAATTAATTGATAAAGAAGATACTTTTATTTTTGTTTTAGTTTTCCTATCTTAGGAACTCACACAGACATGCACACACAAATACACACGCAAAAGACAAATTTAACAACAAAAAATATGGCACTTATGTTCAGATAGCTATACGCCTAAGGCTTTGAGCATAGATTTTCTCTAGATCATTTCTTCTTTGAATGGGTGTTTCCAAATTATTAAATACAAAACCTGACTTTAAAAATAAAATATTAAAAAATTACAAGAAGTTGTCTGCTTACTCCCATGAGAATTGAGGCCCAGTAAAACATGAAGAGTAGTGGGTTTAATCTTCTTTTTAGGAAAGGCAAGAAGTCAATACTGGATCCAGCTTTATGATAATGAAAATAAAAGTACATGGTCATAATACTCATAGCAAAACAAGGTTGGGTAGAGCTGTCAGAGATCTCTTCTGACTCCAATTCAGAAATAAATTCTAGAAAAGACTGCTACCAGCCATTTCTTTTTTGCCACTTGTGCCATAACAATTCTCAATGTTTAAATTTTACTGCCTTGCTCTGGCGGGGGGGGGGGAAATCTAAATAAAAGTGGTTTACAATAAGTACTTAAATAAGCATGGTAAGGCCAAGTGCATTTAAATTTTAGAAGAGGATCACTACCACAAGGCTTGTGGTTACATTTAATCTAAACTGCTTTTTGGTTCTAATGTATAGTGTGTGACATTAGCCTCTTTTACCTTACCCCTGTTCACTTTTGAAAGAATGCAATATGTACCCCTTTCCTTATTAATTTCCTTAGAGACATATACCAATGCATAGAAAACTCTGTCTTAAAGACATAGCTAATCAGGCTACAAGTAGAATGAAAATATTCAAAGGGCTTTTTGTCTATGACTTGACATGACCACTATAAAGGATTATATTTCATGAGCTCTGATCACATATCAGTTAGGACTATTACATTGCCTAAAGACATTGCAGAGCTGGGCTTTGTTAGACACAAGTAACACAGAAATCTTAGTAACACAGATTACAATGGTGGGCAAGTCAAACACAGCAGGCGTATGCCATTGCAAATTCACCATTACCCAAGTAAAAATTACTTTAGAGTATGTCAAGGCATATACTTCAAATTTTTATTTGCCTGCTAAATAAACATGACTGTGTTCACAGTTTGAAATAACATTTAGCAATCTGAGGAATTTTTTGGAAGAATCAGATGTCAAAAAACAATTTGGAAGAGTAAATTATCATATATGTAATATTTGGTGTATATATTAAAAAATGTCTTTAATTTTTACCAGTATATAATGATACTGAAGTTGAAAGAATATTTAAGTTGCTTGTTGATTTTCTGCCTTATCTTTAGCATAGACAAAGAAAATAGACTATTCAGTTGCAATTTTGTTTACAGGCACTTACCTGAATTCAATGAGACTGCAATCAGTCACTAAGCTATCACATATCTCTTTTTCTCTTGTTTTGGAATTACTTTTCTTTTTTTGTTATTCAAAGTAGATATATCAAAGAAGTGGTTTTTGTAATCTCATAGGTACACCAGAAACAAAGTTCACCTCTATAAACTTCCCAGTCTTCTTACATTAATGAGTAATGTCAGTGTGCTGCATAACGTATAAATGGCAACAAAAACCCCTTATATTTTTGGACTAGGGAATGAGAACTGTGTGGAGGCTTAGACTACCTTAATCTATATACAATATTTAAAATCAGTGTTATATCCAGTTGGACAGCAAACCAAGTTATTGCTCTTCCATACAGAAATATTCATCTTGAAAAAAAAAAAAAAAAAAAAAAAAGAAAAAGCTGTTTGTTTGCATGGTTGTTTCACCATAGAGTAACAAGCCTCTGGTTAGAAGTACAAGGTACTACTACAGAGAAAGAGGAAAACCCATACATCTGGATCACGACTCTGGCATGCCACAGTGGTCAGTTGAAGAACAGCATGGGAATCAGAAAGCCAGAACACAGATAAAGACCTAAATAATTCCTTAGGAAATTATGAGGAAGGTTTTTAAAACTGTACTTGACCTTTAGAAATCTTTGAGTGTCATTGACTGTATGTATGTACAGTCATACAGTGTAAATATGTACAGGCATGTACATATTTAACAAATACACAATTCAAAACATTCCTAAATAAGAATATTTTAATCTAATGGGTGTCATTACAGCCCTGAAGATTGACATATATGAATGAAGGAAAATTTTTAGGGAGAGATAATACTTGATATAATTGATAAAAAAAGATGTACATATGGAGCTCCTGATATTATTTTTTCCCTGACATGGTTAAAAAAAAAATCCAATCTCTTTGTAAAGTAGAGAGAGTTTAACCTTGTATATTGTGCTAATGTTTTAGTAAGGTTCAACATCAATGCTAGTAGTTCTGAGGTGTAAAAGCATCAAAAGGAGCATAAACAGGGTTCAACTCCCATTTGTATACTGAGCTAAATGGCTATCTACATTACCATTGCCACAGTAAATTCTACTCCCAAATTTTTATTATTTTTTTTTTTTTTTAAATTCACTCTCAGGATGATATTTTACACAGCCGTAGTAATAATAAGATAATTCAAATGAAAGAACAAAGTACCCTAAAGCTGCAGGGAAAGTCTTGATATTCATTTTATACAACTTCCATCTTACTATCAGAAATTACTGCAGTACTACTTTAAACAGTTAAACAATATTGGACCTGTAGCTTTTGAGGAGTGTTAACACAAAACACTGATAAAATGAAAAAATATTACTATGGATACATAAATGAAACAATTACAGTGTTACATGCTCCTATACAGTGTAAAAATCTCTCCTTTTTGAAGAGTGTACAAAGCTTAGGAGTCCATTCAATGAACTTTGGGGAGCTTTAAATCTTTTTAGGATATTTTTCCTTCTTTTTACCTTTTTTTTTTCCCTTGAAACATTTGTGGGCAACGTTTTATAATTTGTGGATAGTGATTATTAATTGTTATTTTTTTCAGTGTAGCAATTTCAATGTGTCTTGTACATATATAATTATACAAAAAAGCCCATTCAGTTTATCTTTAAATCATGTTATTTGACTAACACAAAGAAAAAAAAATGAATGATTTACACCTATTCAACCTTTAGTTCATCAATTATATACCTGAAATGCACATGAGGACAGAGCCAAAAAAAAAAAAACTTATGGCATTCCTCATATAATTAAACCAACCGTTGTTTCAGTATTTCTTATTTTATAACCTCTGTTTCTTAGCATACATGATTACATGGAAGTTCACAAATTCTGCAGACAATCTGGAGTAATCTCTGCTTTCTGATACTTTTTCCCTTCTCCCCTAACAAAATATAAAGTGTGAGTTCAGAAAAGATATGTATGATATAGTACCTATGTAAAATTACTAATCCCAGAGAGCTAAAAATATATGCCAACAAAACAACATTGGTAAACATGCTCTGAATTTAAATAAAATTAATATAATAAAGTAAGTATAAATCCAAATGCATATGTGTACTTTAACACCACCAATCATAAATCAGGAAAGCAAATAATGAATGATTTAATGTTGCCACAGGAGACTAAAATCTCAACTGATAATTAATTATAGGTATACTAGTGACTGGCTCAGAAAACCAGGCTGTAGATTTATTTTTCCTGTATTTTGTCAATTGTGCTTTTCATTTACAAAGCCATGGGATGGTATGAAATTCATTGCAAATTTGGATGGAATCCCTTGGGTTTTTTCCAGTTCTACAAAGGTGAACTGAAGCATATTCAGTTTCACAAAGCTGTATGAAGCATGTTTTAGCATTGCAGGCAAACATGGTGTTTTTTCAGTCTTTACTGCTAAGACCAGCCCTCAGGAATCCCAGTCCCTAGAGGTAAGATAAGAAACCTGTGGGAAGTAAGACTCTTCCTTGGTCGATGAGGATTGAGTTTGAGATGATTTAGGTAAACTGGACAGCTATAAATCCATGGGCCCTGATGGGATACAACCACAAGTGCTGAGGAAGCTGGCTGATATTGCTATGCCACCCTCCACTATTTCTGAAAGATCATAGAGAATTGAGATGTGCCTGAGGACTGCAAGCTAGCCAGTATAACTCTAGTCTTCAAAAAGGGCAATAAGAAGGACCTGGAAAATGACAGGCCAATCAGCCTCACCTCCATCCCGAGAAAGGTGATGGAACATCTCATTCTGGCGGTAATCTCAAAGCATGTAGGAGAAAAGAAGGATATCAAGAGAAGTCAGCACAGATTCACCAAGGTGAAATATTATTTTACCAGTCTGATAACCTTATATGATTGTGTGACTAGCTGGGAAGATGAGGGGAGAGCATGGATGTTATTTAGTTTGATTTCAGCAAGGCTTTTGACACCTTATTCCGTAATATCCTCACTTGGAAGCTCAGGAAGTGCTCATTAGATGAGTGGATGGTGAGATGGATTGAGAAATGGCTGAAAAATAGAGTTCAGAGTGTTGTGATGATCACCAGCACAGAGTCTAGTTGGAGGTCTGTAGCTCATGGTGTTCCCCAGGGGTCAGTCCTGTGTCCAGTTTTGTTCAACAGAGTAATCAGCAACCTTGATGAAGGAACAGAGCATACCCTTAGCAAGTATGCTGATGATACAAAATGGGGAGGAGCAGTTGACACACTAGAAGGCTGTGCTGCCATTCAGAAAGACCTGGAGAGGCTGGAGAATTGCTCAGAGGGGAACTGTAGGTCCCTGTACCTGGGGTGAACAACCCCATGCACCTGTACAGATCAGGGGTTGACCTGCTGGAAGGCAGTTCCATTGAGAAGGACCTTTGACTTAGTGATAGACAATAAGTTATACATAGGACAGCAATGTGCTCTTGTGGCCAAGAAGGCCTGAGGTGGATTAAGAAGAGTGTGACCAGCAGGTTGTGGGTGATTCTTCTCCCTTTCTACTCTGTCCTAGTGAGGCCACATCTGGAGTATTGTGTCCTGTTTTGTCCTCAGTTCAGGAGAGACAGTGAACTACTTGTAAGAGCCCAACAGAAGGCTACAAAGATGATTAATGGACTGTAACTGTCTTATGAGGAAAAGCTGAGAGACCTGGAACTGTTTAGTCTGAAGAGAAGGCTGAAAGGGGATCTTATCAAAGTTCCACCTCAATAAGGAGAATCTAACTCAAGGGTAACAGAGCACTGGAATTGGTTGCCTAGAGAGGTTGTGGAGTCTTTTCTCTGGAGACTATCAAAATTCTCCTGCATGTATTCCTGTGAATCCTGATTTAGGTGAACCTTTTTTTGTAGTGGGGTTGGACAAGATGATCTCCAGCAGTCCATTCCAACTCCAGCCACACTATGGTTCTACAGACATGGAATAGGTTTCACTAATAGGGCCCTACTCTACAAGAAAGACACTGAAGTGCTGGAGAGGGTACAGATGCAGGCTACCAAGATAGTAAAGGGTTTGGAGCATGTGTCTTATGAGGAAAGGCTGAAGGATCTGGGGCTGTTTAGCTTGAAAAGAGAAGGCTGAGGGGAGACCATATTGCCCTCTATAACTACCTGAAGGGAAGCTGTAGGGAAGCATGAGTTGGTCTGTTCTCCCTAGTGATAAGCAATAGAACAAGAGGAAATGGCCTGAAGTTGAAACAGGGGATCCATAAAACAAACAGCTGGACAGATAGATGAAGAGTGGTGTATTTAGATGTTTAGATTTGACTAATCAACCCTTGTTCCTAGAAAAAAAAAAAAAAAAGGAAAAAAAGTACAAAAATGCAGGCACTTAAAAAAAACCCCAAACAAACAATAGCAAAAGATTTTGTTCCTAAAATGCATTTGAAGCAAAAAATGAAAGTTCAAGAAACTGAATCAAAATTAATGTCTTTAGGTAGCTGATGGTCATTAACAATTATTTTAACCAGAGGGGCAGGTGCAGGGATGTTATTCTATATATATGTTATGGGAAAGCCCACAGAATAGGCTGCTTCTCATCTGGGCTCAAGCATCTCCTAAATTTAGCCTGTGAAAGTAGGGTGTGCCCATGTCTGATTTGCTAGGTGTACACAGGGGACACCAAACACACTGAAAATCAAAAGGGCACTGACCAATGTCAGTGACCAATTGGGGAAAAAAAAAAAAAAAAAAGAAGAAAAGAGAAAAAAAGAGGTTTATTTAACTATAATTTAGGGGAAAAAAATATAACCCTGGCTTTCCTTTGCTTTTGCCTAGTGGAAGACTCTTTTTCTTTCTGAATGTAGCAGTTGTTTAGGGTAGCCAGGCTCCCTTTGTTTATATCAACACCTTAAATCTCCTCTTAGGTATCTCCATAAATCCATCAGACCAGACCACCTTTCTGAAAGAAGAACTGGTAAGAACTTAGCTAGCATTTTCAGATGTGTAAATCTTGATTTAAAGTTGCTTTCCAGATTTCTGAAATCTTTTTGTTTCCTTGGAACATTCTTCCCCTCTTCCTCACATTACTTTTAAATTGTGATTGTTGTCTGAAGCTTTCCATAGCACTTATTCATGACTGCACTGGCTTTCAACTCTTCCTTGATATTGAAATGGATATATTGTGAGTTTATAATGTATGATTTAGATTTAGATTTTTTTCATTCTTAAATGGAGAACAAAGCTTAAAAGAGAGCAAAGCTTAAAGGAGAGTACAGTTGCAGTAAGTATTACTGAAATAGAATACATTGTTATTTTTGAATCACCCTCCAATTGCCACATACATACATAATAAAATCTGATGCTATGCTGTTGGATTTATTGTTTGACTGATTTTTTAACATCATTCTCATCACTGATGTCATTACTGAGTTACAGAATTGCAGTAATCTCTGACTAATGTGATAAATTCTCTGGAGCACAATAAATAAAAATAAAGATAATAATCCTATGAGTAAGAAAGAAGTGATAGGCATCGAGGTAGCTAGAAATGTGAGGCATGAAGGTAGGAGTTATACAGACTGCTATTTATATTTGTTATCTTTCATGAAGCCCCGGCATGCATTAGGCACTTAGAGGTGTGAATGCTCAAAGTATGTGAGATGAAAATAGATTAGCAGAGGGTAGGAATATTTGCAGTGCCTTCTCATATGTTTTAATTTCCTCCCCTCCAACCTATCCTTACAGATAGCTAGATGTTAGTACTGATGCTAGTTTGGAGGGCTCTGTGATGGAAGAGTCAGGATTACTCTCATCTGTTGTTAAGCAACAGTTGTTAAGCAACAGTACATAATAAGGCTGCTCTGCTTCAGAAATGGGGGATACGAGACATACTGTCTGTTATTAAATGGCTTCTTAATACTGGAAGAAGCATCAGGCTTGATTCTGTGTTCTGTTAGATTGGTATAATTCTGGTGAAATGGTGCACTCATAACAGTGACATCAGTGACAAGAGATTTCAGACTCAAAATTATAGAAAGGTAAAATATAAAAAAAAAATACAATATTTAAATATATATTTTTTATTATTTGTTTGTTTTTGTGGGGTTTTTTTGTTAGTTTGTTTTTTTGTTGTTGTTTGTATGTTTGGTTTTGGTTTTGGTTTTGGTTTGCCTTTTGTTTGTCTGTTTGTGTGCTTTGTTGCGGGAGGGCTTTTTGTTTTAATCTTTTCCAAACATAGGTTAATATTTTTATGTTACTCAGATTAGCTACAGTTTCCAATTTATTAATATATTGGGTGCCTCTCTCCAAAACTCACTTCTAGCTAGAAGACAAGAAAAAGCAAATTAATAATTTTGAAATTAATATTTAATAAAAATGGTTCCTACCCAAGCAAATGGGACATCATATAGTATTTTCTTCTTGTTTCCAGAGTCTACCCCTTTTCTCCCACTTCAGGTATTCTGGCTGATGATAGACAATTATGGAGAAAATTCAGTAAACATGCTATATCAATTCACGCTGCATATAAATAAGCCTTTTAAATCCATAAATCAACTTATTATAAATGATTTTGTATGCAGCATGCTGAAATGTAGTTCCAAAGGAAAATGCACTGCAGGATATTTCAGAACAACACACTCAATAGTGTTTGGGTTATTCAAGATTAAAATTAAAACAATAAACTTCACTCTGGATGTGTCTTCATTACCAAAGCGCTGGATCATTTACTTTAACAATGTCAACCTGCTCTCACTATCACATTCTATTTAATTAGGAAAGGAAGCAATATGCAAGAACACACCTCATGGTGTTCCATTACCTTGGAGGAAAGTGCTATCAGCTTCCAGAAATAAAAGACAGCCTTACCCTCTTTAGATTCTTTCCCTCTTTGTTGTTGGAATTTCTGGAATGGGAAGAGGGAAACTATCACATATCAGAAAACTATCTGAAAATGGAGCCTTCAGAAGATATGTGCAGGGGGTAATAAAAGCAAAAATTGCTGAAGCAGCACTTCACTTTGCACCCTTCACGTTTAGTGAGGATTCAATGCTGACATCTGTAGAAATGAAAGTGAGCCTTGAATCATGGTCTTATTTCTGATTGAGAGAAGAAAAGAAGATAAGGGTCCTTTTTCTCCAAGACTGGCCATGCAGTGGCATTGATGCATGCTGCATTTTCACTTGCCAGTGGTCTGCAATATAAATACAGCAGCTATATGTGGAGCCAGAATTCAGACCTCTGTCAACAATATCTAGCTCTGAGTTAGTTTTGTGTTTAGTTGGTTTTTTTGTTTGTTGGTTGGGTTGGGTTTTTTTCAGTAAGAGCAGGGAGTAGATAAATTGCTAAATATTCTGTCAAGTTGACATAGCGTAAAAGAAAAGACCCTCTGTTTCCAAAAATATTTTCTATTATAAATAGTTTTCATTGAGAATAGAAGACTGTCTTAAAATCATTCCCTCTCTCTTTCTCTGTCTGTAGATCAAGAATGCAGTCCTTACTCAGCTTATATTTTGTCCTTACTCATACAACACTTCTGCTGACTCTGAACTGATCAAGGGAGGAAAACCTGAGTCAGCAATTGGCTGCAAATTAAGGAAGATGAGGCAGCTACTTCCTAGTTTAATGACTAAAAGCACAACAATAAATCTCCATGCTTCCCCATTTAGAAAGCTAATCAGTACATTTACACAGCTGGTGTTAGCTTTGTGTGTTTGGGTTTGTTTGTTTTTTGTTTTTGTGTATTATTTTGCATTTAGCTGTAATGGAAAAGGTGTACATATGTATATTTGTCTTAAATACTTCACAAATCTCTGAGGATATCAAATGTACCTAACAAAGGTTCTGTTGCATTAAACCAGGGGCATTTAGAAACAACCTTTGCAGTCAAGCATTTCTGTTTTTACAGTTCTCTGTACTTATCTCCAGTTCTGAAATTGGATATGAGAATCTTGTAAGACCTTCAATAGGATCCCTGAATCATTCAAAAGTTTTTCAAGACAGAGGGGCAGTACAACTGACACACTAGATTACAGTCAAGGCCTATATAGTTCAGTGGTCATAACTAAAAGGAGGTCAGCAACCAACAGATGTGAGATAATATACCCATACATAGCCTCCTTTTGGACATTAAACTAGCAGAGAAACCTGAGTTACAGGATAAGCAAGTTTTATGTCAGCTCTATTCACAAGAGGTCATCAAAGTTATTATAGCTCAGATAAGGTATTTGAAGTGAATGGATATTTGCTAACTTAGTTCACTGATATTGTGTAAAAAAAAAAGCACGAAAACCCCCAAATGCTACTCCCATAAGCAAGAACTAGTTAAGTCGATATGAAAAGATAAAGAAAAAATATGATCCAAGAAAAAAAACCAAAAACACACCCCCCCCCCCAAAAAAAACCAAACAACCAACCCCAGAATTTGATTAAACATTAAATAAACCTCTGATCAGTCAATGCAGAACTACATATCTTTTCTTAAACTAACACAATACAATCCTCTTTGACACCAAAACAAAGAAAATTCCCGCAAACCTTCTAATTCAAGCAAAAAAACCCAATCTAAATTCACTTCTGTATGATCATTTGAGGTTCCTTTTAGCTGCTTTCATTTTATTTTGGTGACTGCTTCATACAGCTTCACAGAATCTGTATCTATGTAAATAGAGACTCTTGTTCATTTTGCAGCTGTCCTGAAGCTATCACTCTCCAGCCTTTTTTATATTTCTGCAGTCCAACAATGAAAATAAACTCAAGAAAGGTGGAAAAGATAGATTCTTCTCATAATTATGGCAATGAGAAAGCCACCCCCCCCCCAGTACTGTATCCTCTGTGAGACTGAACTGCCAAAGAGAATGCACACACACACATATATGCAGGAGTGAGCACACAAATTAGCAATGCAGATAAACCTATGCCATCAAGGTGAACTATCAGTGGAAGCTCTTATATGAACCTCTGAAAATGTTCCCTGCTGCGTTAATCTCATTTATCCTGCACGATTTGTTCAGCTTCAGAAATAATCACACCAAAAAGGCTGACTGGGATAGGACCAGGAATGACCTCATTAGCATTTAGTGCCATAACCATAAAATGGAAAAGATAATCAGAAACAGGAGGAGGAAAGATAAAAGGAACAAGGTATAAAAAGAAAAAATGGGGTTTTGGCATTGTGCTATTGGACTTTGATGGATTCCTATTGTCAAATGAGTTTAATTTGTAAAGATCAATGGTTTTAGTTAAACTCCAGTTCATGGTGTCCATTCATCTAATTCATCTACACGCATATTTTTTTTCTTTTGTAAAGAAAAGAGTATAAGATCATTCTCAAGCATTTTCATTGGTGTTTTTTTTTGTCTTACAGCTCAAATGAACTGTAAAGCTCAAACACTTAATGAGTACTTTACCCAATATCCTTTGTCTGTAAGGTGAAATATGTTGGATAATGACTGGGAAAATCTTGTTTCCCATTAAGAATCAGCATTTACCAGAAGCTGTCATTGAGGGCATTAGAATACTCCAGTAAGGCTCCAAATATAAATTCCAAGTGTTGTTATAGAACTGTCTGCATTTTTCCTACCCTTACTGCTTCCTTTCACCTACACATAGGCACACACCCTCAAATTATCAGAGCTTATAAACACTGTCCTTTGTAGTTCTAAAGTGCTTAGATTATTATGCTGTTTCTCAGGGTCTCCGTGGCTCTTCCCTATCCCTTACACCTCATGTTGCTCAGTGCTTAGGATGCCAAAAAACCTCAGTTTCTGTGGTCCTAGCCTCCTTCAAATCCCTACTGATGAGCATGAAACCTTATTGCATTTACTGCTCACTAAAGATGTCTTCATTAGCAGATATTATTCTGCCTGTGAAGTACTTTCTTACCTCTGAAGGTCAAACAATTATCAGTTTCAGAGACATTAAGCAAAAATACAGTAACATTTTGAAGGAATTTTTAGATATTCTATGAGAGTTTAAAATACAGCAAAATACTTCCTCTTTATATCAAAATTTAACACGTGCTTTCACAGCACAAAGTGAGATCTTGTGTTTTCATTTTTTATAATAAATTTCTATCCTAGTCAGCAATGTCTAATCATTCTTAAATGTTCATCTCACACTAACAGTAATATCAGCTGTACCTTTAAAATATTTGAAATATATTTGCTTTCATTTCATGAAGCTATGATACTTTTAAGAACATCTTATAACATTTGAACAAAATAAATTCTGAAATAAAGAATCATATATGATTACTATATTTACAAGTATAAAACATACATAATTCCACACTTTTCTACAATCATGAAGAAGCAAAAAGCAAGATATCAGCTGGCTGCTTTTGTTATCTAGAATATCTGAAACTTGCTTTTCCTTTCTATTTTAATTAAAAAAAAAAAAAAAAGTAAAAGTCCTTAATGAATTATGCCTATAAATTTTGGTGAGCCTTAGGAAACACCCCACTTTATATGTGTTTTCAACCAAAGGAAATTAATGGACCCATACATCCTAAGAAATTCTTACTTTACTAAAGAATGCACATTTGCTGAAAAAAACTAAATTTTACGTAATATGCTCCTTTTATCTCTGTATCATGCAGACATGTACTTGCCTTAATCCTTCTTACCTGGTTTCTTTCACTTTTCATGATTAATTTATTGCCAGATAATGTTTGGTTCCGTTGAATCATTTTCTTTCTTGTGATTAAAATTAATAAAACGAATTTTTATTTATGAATTTAGAGCACTTTCTATTTAAAATTGAATATGACTTCTATGTAGTTCCGTCACATTGTTGGTCATATGATTAATTTTCTCCTGTGACTATCTGGCAAACAGAAGTAATTCAAAGAGAACTGCTTGGTAACTATTCCATCTTTGATCTTCGACTTTCAACTTTTCACTTTCTCTTTACTTAGCTCCAGGAAACAATCTGACCTTTACTTGTCAGCACCCTCTTCTTGCAGTGACCACTGCACATATAGGTTCCAGCAATACCCATGATCTAGCATTTGCAAAATTCTTCTACCTTCTTGTCTTGAAGAACAGGAAATACTTCCTTCATAACATCTTTCTTGGTTTAGTCATCCTTACAATATTTTATTTTAAACCATAATTTTCAGTATTTTCGCTAACAGATCTTCTCCTTTACAGATAATCTGCCAGTAATCTTTCTACTTCTTAGCGCAACCATAACACAGCTAGAGTTAGTCTGCCTTTCCACAGTTCCAACCATTTAAAACCTTTGCCTTTATCTCTCAGTACAATTGTTCTCCATCTCTCTTCAGGCTGCAGTTCAAATCCCAAGCTGATATTGGTGAAAAGAAACTTATTGCCTCAGTTATCTCAATGTCTAAATGCCTTTAATTTAAACGTTAATAAAACTACATAATACATCTGAAGAGTCTGCAATTTGTAAAAGCATTAGAGACATAAACAATTCTAACTTTCAATAAAAAATATTTCAAAAATGTGAAGTAGATCCTAAGTCTTACATACTGACTATGATTCATCACACTAGAAAAATGTATTTAAGATTGACTTCCATTGGGTATGTATTTTGTACTAATGCCATAGAGCAGAACATCATCATGCATTACAACTTGAACTAGCTCCCTAGAGATACATCTTCATTAAATTGGCTGGTATCTACACAGTCAATATTTCTTAGTAAGTTCTTGAACAAAGGGATTAGTAAAACTTCTCTCCAGCATATCCACAATTGTATTTTAATTCCACAGTACTATTTGCAAGAGTAGCAGTTTTAGTCCTTGTGTATTGTCCAAATTCTGATTGAGGATTTACATTTTGCATACCTACTTTGCCCCTGAAGTTCAATTTTATATGTTTTGGCTCATCACTTCCTACTTTAATATGTTGTAGCTGGATGCCAGGTATTATTAAACAGCTGCAGTACTTTCCCTGAGAGGATTTCAGTAATGTGTGACAAATACATTGAAATAAAAGGTGTGTCAGTGGGTTGCATAGAGTGTCTGAGAACTCAGATGGGACTTACATTTCCCTAGTGCCTCATTTTCACAGCTTTCTTGGGAAGGAAAGAAGGAATTATCTACATATTGAAATAAGATGGATCTGAGGGACTTAGGTATCAAAGGAAATCCTTCCATAATATAGAAAAGTAAAAAAAAATAAATCTTACCTACTATAAAGAAAAGAATTGAGGAACCAATAACAGATAAAGACCTGTAGGATCTTCTTCCTTGTCATTCCCATAAAGACATTTGGTAGGTTGATTACTTTCTTATTTCTTTTGGATAATATAGCTTTTGAAGATTTATGACAGGTATATGGAAACTGAGAACCAACTACAGTATTGCCTAAAGGTATAAAATAATGCCTTCACTTCATGAATCTTGTTACCACATTTTAATAACAATGTTATAAAAAAGAATTATTAGTTAAAAGTTTTATTATCTTCAAATTTTAGTTGCTTGTTCTCAGCTGTACTGCTCTCAATGTTTAATAGAACCAGCACAACTCAAAAACCAGTAGATAATGTAAATGTGATCAATGTCATAATCCAGATAAAACTAGGTGATCCTGCTGTGCCAGGAGGGTTGGACTAGATGATCTTTCTAGGTCCCTTCCAACCCCTAACATTCTATGATTCTTTTATATGCTTCTTGTGTTTCTGTAAAATGTGAGAGACAATAGAAAATAGCACTATCTAAGCAGTGAACACAATAACTAGAAGCTGTATCAGGAAACTGAGAACCATACAGATGTTTTCTACAGCTCTTGTAAAATGGTAACTCATGAGTTTTATTCTCTTAAATTTGATTAACTAAAGAAAAACCTTGCAAGTCTTTGCAGGTTAAGTAGTAGAGAATGTTTATATGACCATAAGTTTAAGGTAAAGAAAATCTACCAGAAGACAGGGAAAGCACTAAGACAGCAGGTTATGGCAGTGTTTCTTTGCAGGACAACACTGGATATACTGTATTCATAATTGTACGCTTAAACTACAAATTAATGCACTTATGCTCAAAAGCTGCCCTAAATATTGCCCAACAGTATTTGACAGAAATTGTTGCTTGCTGGTTGCATGACTCATAAGAACAAAAGCTGAAACAGGGATAAAATGATGATCAGTAGGCTTATCAGACTGACATGGGGTTTGGGTACAGCTCTTGCTATCGTAACTGGGCACCAACCTCTTGTGTTGTCTTCTGACAGAAGGTTTGAGTAATGCTCTTTTCAGTTCCTATGGCAACTTTCAGTCAGTGAGGTAAGCACCCGCATATACCCTTTCTTGATCTTACCTTTACATTCACACATGTAACATTGCACATTTACATTGCAGAACTAAGTGGTAGACTCTGAACTTCAGTAGACCTATTATGATTTAACAATACATATGAGAGGAATTATCAATATGCCACTGACCTAAAAGTGGTAGTATCAGCCCCTTAAACAGAAATATAAGATAACAAGAAGCATTTATACTCTTTACAGGTTAAATACACCAAGACAGAATGACTTAGACACGATATACTAACAGAAAGTATTAGTAATAATATTGCAGACAAGCAATACTTAACAGGCTTTAATTACTGAATGACTGAAAAAACAATGACAAATAATATTATTAACTTTAAAAACTTTTGGAAAAAAAAAAATATAGTGTTTAATACTGAAATAATTTGATTATCTGAAAATACATATATTTTATCCAAAGACAGACTTTACACTGTGGAAAATGAAACAATAAAAATTAGATCTACAATGTTTTTGACTACATGGGATTACGTGTCTTAATAAAATGTCTCTGACTTTGAAAAGTGTACTTGAAAGGGAAAAAAAAAATAAAGATTCATGCCTGCACTAAAGATGTTTAAAATTATATAAGCAACATTTATCGTATCTTAGGAATTGTCAGTGTTCCGGCTGCACATGAGGTTTGCTGGCTAGACATCATGTGTGTGACAGAAATTCTGCTATGGAAAAGGCAGTCCCACCATCTCTGTTCTGTTTGTACTAATCTAAGGCCATATGTTTAACAGTGTATACATTTTATATTCACATCTGCTGCTGCCACCTCGCTTTTGTCCCTCTTTCTCTCCAAGTCACAAAAAGCATTTTAAATAAGAACAAAGGACACACTGCTAATGGTGAATCCAGGCCAGCAGTAAACTAACTCTATTTTGCTTTGTTTCTTCAAATTATCAACTATTTCTCCAGTGCCATTACTGCATTCCTGCTAGTTTCTGTGAACTCACATTTTGTAGAGAAAAAGCTATTAGTATTTGACTCTGTCAAAAAAAATGTAAACTTAGAAATTTAAATAAACCTCAGCTTTCCTAAGATCCCCTAGTTTTAATAGTATTCCATAAGCCAAATAGATTAGTCTGTTGTAAAGAGGCAGTGAAGTAAAATAGTAGTGTTTCACGATGGAAATGCATTCCTTTGATCCTAAAGCCTAGTGAAAATCGAAGCATCTTTTCATTTTTTCATTTTGTTAGAGTTTAATGGGAATTAGACTGAAGAAGAGGAAAAACTTATTATCCCATAGTAAACCTTCATGTCTATTGAAATTTAGGAAGTTCTATTGACTAACCAAACCAATATATCTTAATGGTCATATAACAATTGACATCTGCTTTCTGAAATACTACGTCTTCTCAATGTCTACTTACAGGGAATGTCATGAGTCTTGAGGAAATGAATATTTGTTAAAGTGTTTCTATTAATTCAGTCTGATTATAGCTTCATATTTTGCTACGAATAACATGCAGTTTCAAAACCTGTGAAATAACATTTGGTTTGTACATCTTTATCAACATCAATACAAACTGCAAGTTACTTATTAAATAGTACAATTTGGTTTAAATGCATATTATAAAATGTGAATTTTTCATTTCTCTATTCTAGCTAATTTGACTTACAGACAAACTATCATTTGGAGACTTTGTAAACACTGATAACATGGAGATAATTTTATTGTGTACTGATCCTGCCTTTATGAAAGTCTGAGAATTAGCAGAAGTGTGGAAGGTAGGTGTTCCTTTTCTCTATATCATCTTCCATATATAACTAGAGTGGATGTCTTAATGGATGTCTTCTGCAGGATAATATGTTAAAGCTACTGTACATCTTTAAGAGGCTGTTAAACACAGATTTTCCATAGACTGTAACTGGCTCTTTGAAATGGTAGTGTTTGTGACAGAATAAACTCCATTAACTTGTTTTATTAGTACTATGTGCAGTCAGGAGGAGCAATGCTGCAGAACATGATGAAATGACAAACAGTCTTCATCAGTGCACAGCAGAATGTTTTCTCCTTACCTAGAATATATAATTATTACTCACATAAACAGGTAGATTTTTTCCCCCCCATATTTCTCACTATTAACTGAAAAATCTAAGACTCTCATTCATAGGAGGAATAGAAAATAAATTAAACTTCCCTTTCACCCCCCTTCAGTCCAATTTGTTATGATGCTGCTGCTGTATTTTTTGCCTATGGTATAGAGAACAATCTATCAAATAAAAAACCAATTCTAATTCAATTGATTGTTGTAATGACAAAGCAGTTCAACAAAGCCAAAGGAGCTTGAGAAAGGAAAGATTTACTGACCAGCTGACTCCCAGAGGCCTATTAGTCAAATTTTGACAGTTTATACACCAGGTAAGGTGCCAAATACAGAAAATGAGAGTAGAATGAATCCAGCAGAAGAAAATACAGGTTATATTATGTAAGTAACTAGAAGACAGATATCACAGAATCACTGTTTATTTTAGAAGTAGATATTCTATGCTACAGATGGCACAGCAGCCAGTACTAATCTGATAAGAGAGGTACTCTTCTCCAGAATAACTCTTATAGCATTAGCCACTTCAGAAATATAAATTACATTTTCTCTTATCCTTTTCCTCTATTTTCTGCTGGCTTTTTGTTTTGTTTTGTTTTACTTCTTTTAGATGAAAGACAGTTTCTGAACAGACTACTTGCATGAAGCTCCCAGAATAAACTTCAAGTATATTACATTTTAGCCTAACAAAATATAGGAAACACGAAGCTGAAAAATCACAAAGGAAATTACTGAAAGGAAGAATCAGTACAGAAGTAGAATGATGAGAAACAAAGAAGAAGAATAACCAAAATCAAAACCAAAACCACAAAAATACAATCCAGTCTAATTCTTTGATAGAAAAAAAAAGTAGTTTATGATTTGCAGATTTAATATAATTAAGGTGAAAAGTAGTTTTTGTAACAGTGATTTATAGATTCACCCTTCTAGTGGATAAGAGTTCCTTTTATGCTATATCAGTGTTTATTCTTGCTCTTATAGTTAAGGGCTGTCAGTATTATCATTATATAAACCCCTATATTCAGGAGCTTGAAATTTGGCCATAAAAATTCACAGCATGCTGAAACTTAAGATTTTGTTTGATAATTATTTTATTAATGCATTAAATATGTATATATCATTAGCCCAATTTAAAAAATATTTTTAAATGAAAATTCTCATGTTTACTGTCTTTTTACTCTACCTATGTGATAAACATTGTATTCCTTTCAGTACCATATTTTGACTTCTGGAGTTCTACAGCACTCACAAATG
>JAOEGS010020187.1:0-21598 GCA_025447755.1 Corythornis vintsioides
CTAGGACTGCAGCAGAAGAAACAGGAATTTTTCAGTCTAATTCCCAAATCACAAGAAATAAACTCTGAAGGATAATCAGGAAAAAAAAAAAGAGCGGAAAAAAAAGAAAATAAACATATTCTAATTTAAATTTAAACAACAAAAAAAAAGCTTTTAATTTAAAGCAAAGCAAACCCAGTGGGTGTAGCTGTTGGTCCCAGTTGTGTTCACACGTGTGCACACGAGGGTGCAAGTGGTGCAATAATGTTAATTGGGCTGATTTCTTCTGTTAGGAGTTTATTTCCTTGTCAGCTTTAGCTGTGCTCCTATAAAATACTGTTCTGTGTGACATCTCTTGAGTTTTGGTGCTGTCTTCTGCAGACTCCTCCATGCTGTTGGAAGAACTCAGGTGTGGATCAGCAAAGAGGTTTGTGTTCTGTAGCTGTATCTGCAGTGAAAATCACCAGAGGGATGCACACACCTAGAAGGTGGTTGCGCCATTCACTATGATAAAGTAATTTACTAAACAGGAATCTAATAAGAACTGGGATTCTTGAGTTTTCATCTTTGATCTCCCTCAGTTCCCCTTCAAACAGTGGAAACTGTGGCTTTTTGGTCTCATTTTTCACATTTCTCTGCTTTTCTCATTATATCCTCTTATTAACAGCCATTTGTCAATGTAGAATTTCCAGAATTTTAGTATAGATGTAAAAATATCTTCTTTTATACGTATCCATCTTTATGATTAATAACAGAAACGTGGCCTCAAAAGACCTGATTCCTTTCAAAGTTATAAAAGGTTTTCATCCTGTCTTCTGAGCAACAAGGACATTTTCAGTCCTGGAAGAATGAGGTGTTGCTACTTCCTATAAATCAAAATCTGAGCTCACAGTCTAATTTAATCACACAAGGAAGGGAGAGTTTTTACTGGAAAATGGAGAGATAATGGTCAAATGATGGATAACAGAAGGTCAGTGGTAAGTCACAGCTTAGAAGAAAAATAAACTGGAGATCTGCAGGTGCAAGGTTTTATTTACCATTAACCTTTCCAGTGTAACTAAACAGAAACATTTCCCAGCAGGAATTAGGACCCAGAGTATGGCTTTTGAATCTTCCTGGATTTATGAACCATGCTCAATTCCATTTTTAATTCTTTCCTCATAAACAACATTTTAATGACCTTCCCACCTATCAAAGCACCATCAAAAATGGGCCTCTGCCACTCCAGAGAGACCTCTTGTTTCAAGACTTCACAGAGTTCCTATTAAAGCTCATTTCATGTGTCATGAATTTTTATATCACAACATTCATCCCTGGCTTGCTTTCCTGTCTGAATGACAGACTGGGTTTTTATTGGAGAGATAAATTAAACCCTTTCAGCCAGATTTTCCTCATTCCAGATGCAACCCTCAGCAGAATACCACGAGAGGGTGAGAGGGAAAAAGAAAAAAAGCCTGTTTTGAAAACAAAGGGCCAAATTATTCACAGTTTGTCTCCTTGCTACTTCTGTGTTGAAACCCTCCTGGGTGTTGCTAATAAAGATGTAAGAGCTGCTGATCTGCCTCTCTCCATGTGCAGAGTTCCACCACTGTGCTGCCAGGGAATGGTATTTATCAGGATACACTCAGCTGGAGAAAGGGGGAGCATCAAGTACCCCAAAGAGTCACTTCAGCTCTGATCCTGCCCCTGACTGGAACAGAAAACAATGTAGTAGGCAAAGATGTAGGTGTGGTGAAATGATAGCAGTGTGGTGTTTGCATCTCGTGGAACAGATTGGATTCAGATGTTAAATCCTCCTGGGATATGTCACCTAAATACATTGAATGCAGGAATATTTGGTGTTCCTTCAAATTATTTTTTTTATTTAAAAGATGGGCAGGGAAAGAGTTTTTCCAACAGAAAAGAAAAAAAAAAGAAAAAAAATGAAAAAAAGAAAGCAAAAAGAAAATAAAGAAAAAAGAAAGAAAATAAAATAAGAAAATAAAAAGAAAAAATAGGAAAAAAAAAAAGAAAAAGGGAAAATAAAATACATAAAAAAGAGTGTAATTTAAAAATGTTTCCATGATTTTTTTTCTTAATGCAAAAACATAAACCAAATGTCAGTGATTCCTTAAACAGTTATTTATAGCAACTCTGATATTTGCAGTAACCTTGGAAAATATTTCTCAAGATCTAATAGAAAGAAGAATAACCTCGGGCAGGTTTTGTGCAGGAACCAGCTCTAAATTGTGCAGGAAGGGTGAGGAAGCAGAGAACTGTGTCAGGTCAGGAGCAGCCCCTTGAACTGCTTTTGGCCCTGAGGAAAAGTCCTTGGCACCCTCTTCCCTGACAGTCTTTTCCAAAGGAATTGCATGTAATAAAACACAGTCTGATGTAGCTTGCAGGGAGGAAAACTGAATTTCATGTTGCTCTCACCAGCTTTTTGCACGTGCAATGGGAAATGAATCCTTGAGAGCTGGAAGCAGCAGCAGGGAAGCCCACAGCTGTTTGAAACTCCTTCCCCCATCTGCTGTCAGCTTCACAGTCTGGTGCCTCAGGAGACCTAGGATTGATGTGGGACTTGGAGGGAGAGGGGAAAAAAAAAAAGAAGGGATCTCAAAGAAAATTCAAACCAAGTAATGCAATTCTCTTGTAGTCAGATGAGTTTCCCCATGGTGCTGAAGCAGATGGTGCCATGGTGTGTGTGTTTCACCAAGTGGGAAGGAAGGAAAGACACTTCTGACAGCTGAAGGTACCAACTCGTGCAGCTATTGGAGTACAAACCCTGCCATTTGGATCTCAGCAGACATGCTGCCCATGAGGAGCCAGTGACAAAAAGAAATGTGTTTGTGACTGCAGACACAGATCTCACTGAAAACAGCCCGGAGGGAGAGCTGTCTGTGGGAATGAGCACTTATTCACCCAGTTCCTACAACCCCAGGCTTGCTGCTGTGTGAATATCTACCTCTAAAGCAGTTTATCCCTTTTTTTTCCTAACACAGGATGGTTTTAAAGGCATCTTCTGTGAGTGTTCCTAACTCCTTTCCTAAAATGACTTCTGTGTTTCTCTCTGGGCTTTGGATTTTCTCTTGCAGGGAGTTGTTGTATCCAGAGGACATCAGCAATGCTCATTCAGTTCTGTGCTGGCTCCTTGGAGAAAGCCTCAGCCTCTTCCTGGTGCATGTAAAATGTTTATTCCATTTCAGCCCTAGGAGTACCAATGTTTCATCTTTATTTATCAACACACCCATTCCAAGCTAATTTCAAGCACTGGGAATGAACACAAACACTGTCACTCCAAAAATGGGGCAAGACTTAGTAAATTCTCCATATGCCAATAAAGCAATCTTCCATCATCTTTCTTTGAATATTTCTCCAGCTCCAGCACCAAAATCTGGGAAAATAAGTGAGTAAAAGTAGCCTGTCCCTGAGGCTGAGTATGAAAATGAGACAAAAAGGAGCACTCATGCCATGCAGGGGCCATAAAGCAGTCAGAAAAACCATTTCCCTGCCTTGCCCAAGGAAATCTTAAGTAGCCCAGAGCTGAGTTCTCTCTCTCATGCCTCTTAGAAGACTTTACTTTTTAAGGTATATTAAGCATATGGTCAAAGGAAGGTGTCTGGAGTGGATCTCTGCTGCACCTTTGAAATTCACCGTGGCTGCAACTAACCTCTTGGAGAGCCAGGGAGCTGAGTGAGTGCAGCCTGAGCTCTGGTTTAAATTGAGCAGTCAGCTGAGCCCACAGCTCATTTTAGCTTTTCAGCAACTCACAAAAAAAAGGCAGCTGTAACCTCAGCTCCCCTCTCCTCTCACTTTTTGGCACAAGCCTGGCATGGCTGACCTAAGGATCTCAGCCTGGAATGTTTTGCATACAAATGCAACTGAAAGTAGTAAAAATGCAATGAATTAAACTGTATAAATCAAATTTGTAGTCTCTTCCTTAATGCAAATTAAATAGTCTGCAGCAGAGACACGAAGCAGCTGCTACACCAAGTAAAAATTAATGGAGAAGAAAATGAAGATTGCTTTGTTGTTGATTTTGATCCATTTGTGTTCAAATCTGAGAAAGATTTAATAAGAATGCTGCCAGTTTGTAGCTAATTCAAAGTGATTCTAAATTGCTCAGCTCCCATTTATATTTTCCTTGCATATCTTGGAGTTCTTCAGCAGAAGTGCTAAGTGTGTGATGTGTTCATTGAGCAGCAAATACTTCACCAGCATTTCCAGCTGTGTCTTCCCCCAGCACTGCTGCAGACCAGAATCACATCCCATTCCCACCAGCTTCTTTCCATCCCATTTCCTTATGCCTTCCTTATTGTCTTGTGGGAGCTTGCACTTAGAAAAATCTTTCACTTTTCAACTTACAAGAGCCAAATTTTTCTTGCCATTCTAGAATTGTGTTAATTTCAAGGTTCTGTAAGTCGACAGGCTCCAGAATTTCCTCCTGGAATACATCCCTGGGTAAATTTTACCATGAAAGGAGCATTAGCATCTTTGCTAGATTGTGAGTATCACAGGACAGCTTAGTGTAAAAGGAAATAAGAACATTTAAACACTAATAAACAACACATCACATCTTCATTTACATGAGAAATTGCAGTGGTAGAAGGTTTGATTTTTGGTTTATTGGAATAATCTTCTCTTCAGGTATAATTCACACCAAATTATATACTTACAATCAGAAATTCTATACCCCAGCATTAGTCAGCCAGGTCTGGGCTTTCCATTCTCATGAAAATATATAAAATCTATTAAAAATATCGTTATTTTAATATATTTTTATATTGATATGTTTAAAAATCTATGAAAATATAACTAGAAACCTTCCCAATAGATCCAGGGTGTGCTTCAGCTGCACTGCCCTGCTTCACTGTTGTGGTTTGGCACACACTATTGCACAGCAGAATCTCATCTTTAAAGAAAAGGTTCTGCCACAACACAACTCTCCTCTTCCCAAAAACCTCCCTACATCCTGCAACCCTCATCCTCACTGACACCAAGAGCACCTGGTGTTGCCAGGAGAAGAAATGTCAGGCAGACTTCATGTGCCAAGGATGTGCTGTAATGAGGAGTGGGGATCAGGAGTCCTGGAAAACAGAGAAGAGCAACTTGTGTGGAAAATTGCTGGTTTCATTCCACAGCTGCAAATGTTCCTCATGAGCAAAATTCCTCTAATAAGGAAAAGAAACCTCTCAGAGGTTTACTGGGGAGCAGGTGGAGTTTACCTGCAATGCTTGGCATCTGCTGCAGCATCACATTCTGGAAACACTTAGAAAGTGTTGCTGGATAGAAAGGATAAAAATCACTGGTGGAAAAACTCTACTTGATTCAAACCACAGTAGAAAACAGTTTATGATACTGCTCTGCTGCTGTTCCCTGGGAGAACTGCATCTGTCGTGGCCAAAGAACAGTCTGGAGATTCCAAAGTTTCTTTAAAACACCTGAAAAGGAAAGCACAAGATCTTTTACTGCATTGCAGCTTGAGTTCTGACATGCAAAAAGCCACTTTTTATCTTGGGTATTAATCTTTCTCCTAGGATTTTCTGTATTAACAGAAAGGAGGTGGCTCTGTAGCTTTCTGGGAATATTTAAAGTGTCCTGAGTGCACTGAAAGGACTAACTCACAATAAGCTGCATTACTGTGCACTTCTGATTCATGCAGATACCTGCTCAGTGTGTTCAATTCAGCTTGCAACCAGAGTAAGTGAATTTGTTTTTTAATGGTTACTGCTGTTTAAGTTTTCCTTGTCAGTATCTTCAAAAAAATGAGGCTTCTTACAATCAAAGCCATTGTTTTTCAGTGAAAAGGAAGAAATGATGCTGCTAACAGTGTTGGTGTGGTGCAGACTAGCAAAAAGCAGGTGCATTCTCCAGTAGCTTGCTCTGTATTTTCATTCTGGGGACCATGAAGCAAAGTTGTACGTTGCTTTTTTCTCTTGGACCCCAAATAATTTCCCATTTAACTCCATATCACATACAATATTCTCGTGCCTTACATGAAATAGAGGATGCATATGTATTTATATTAGCAGATTATTTGCTTTAATAAATAAAATACAATGATAGCTCCATGCGACTCATACGCAGTAGGAGGAGCTGTTGAGCAAGAAATATTTTTTCCACCTGTCCAGCTCATTACCTCGGGTATAATTAGGAAGTTTTTTTCGGAAGCTGACTCAGCGATTGCTTTTCATTCCTTTCACAGACGAACAAAAGTCAGAGTTCTTCCCCCTCTACAAAACCCAAATGAAATCTCTTGCTAACAGCCAGCCAAACTATTTCTGATGTTCCATCTGCCTCTGTGCTGAGTTCAACTGGGGTGATCCCAAATGTTTGGGGTCACATTTTCCCAGCCTTTGGAACTGGCTCAAACTCTCTTGCAATATAAAATATGTATAATGCAGTGGAGGACAGGCAACAATCATCACTTTGCTAATGGGCTGCTCCAGGGTGGCATGGAGCATCTTCTGCTTCTGGGGGCATCCTCTACTCCTCTGGAGAAAGCAGCTGGACAGTGTGTGTGGGTACAAGTCCTCTACAACTGAAATCATCATGAGGAGATGTTCTGCTGGCTGGAAGAGTGATTTGTGCACTCTGTGGCTTGAAACCACTTTGTGTCCCCTGGAAATTCCATAGTCTGAATTCAAACTGCCATTAGTGAAACGTGGCTTTCATACAGGGCACTGTTCCTGACAGTACCTGTGCATTTATCTTGTGTTAAAATGACAATTAAAGAAGCAATTAATTAATCAGTGGTAGTGAGCAGTATGCTCCACATTTTACATTTCTTTTATTTAAAATTAAACAGAATGACAAGAAGCCATCGTACAGTTATCATTAAATCAAACACAATCATTAGGCCTTTTCCAATCAAAGTCACTCCCTGATTCCATTACACTTGCCACAGCCAGCTTCCAACCAGTTCCATGAACAACTCAAAGGGGAGTCACTGCAGCAGGTGCAGCAACAAAAAAAAATAGCAGAAATTAGCCAAGGGCACATGTACAAAGATAAATTGTGCTGAGAGATCTGTGTTATAACACAAGTGTCCCGGGCATGCCAAGCCCTGGTTTGAATAGAACAAAACTGAGGCTTTGTTTAGGCTGAGAAGTTTTGCTTGAAAAGCTCCTTTCACAGAATGAAGATCCAGCCTGTCCCAAAAAAAGCTTCAGGCTGGTTGAAGTTTGTAGCAGCAAAAATATTATTTCATTGGTGCAATATTTCAAGCTGTGCTTGTCACATTTAGGCTCGTGTTTCAATGGAAGCCCTGGTTAAATTGGATACTCAGGCTGCAAAGTTGTGTTGTTACCACATTCCTGACCTCATGGACACATCTTTTTGTCTTTTAGGTAAAGAACCCACAGTTCAACTCAAGTGCTGGATGGGAAGGTGAAGGTAAGAGTTTCTTCAGGCTTGAAATATGCTATTGTGGATAGTCCTTGGAAAACCTGAAGTGTTCCATGCTCTGGAAACTAAAGCCCAATGTTGTATGCAATGATTTGCCTCTGCCATTAACTTCCCTGCTTCTTGGATGTAAGAATCACACATAAAGGGCTTCAAATCATCAGTACTGGGATAATTGATGATGAACTAGAGAAACAATGAATGTTTCTGTGTGACCTCCACATCACAAAGTTAGTGGAGCTGCTGGAAAGCTTGGAAGGCAGGTACCTGAGCACCCAGCCTGGGCTGAAAGCAGCTTGTTCTATTTTTCACTCACCATTTCAGGCTGGTTTTGTGGTTTGCTAATTCATTTTCAACACCACTGTTGGAGTTTGACTGTTATATCAGCTGTCATACTCTTTGAGGCTAGCTGATGGATTTTGTCAGTTTTCAGCCCCCCAGTCTGCCAGCTGGCTGGAAATCCTTCCAGCTCATCTGCAGCTCAGGCGCTACCAGGAGTTGTTGATATTCCAGCAAACTTCTGCTCACACAGTCACAGCTTGTCATTTTCACTGCTTGTCAGTTAGCAGGAAAACCAGGAATTACAGAAATGGGTCAGAGACAGAGAATAAGTGGTTTGAGAATTACAGAGTGGTGGGGGTTGGATCTGGAGATGCTCTGGTGCCACCCCCCCTGCTGCACCCAGCAGGGTCACCCAGAATAGGGCCTGCATCACGGTGGGGTGGGTTTGGAATCTCTCCAGAGAAGGAGACTCCACAGCCTTTCTGGTCAGCCTCACACCAAAGCTTTTCCTCCTGTTTAGCTGGAACCTCCTCATTCCAGTTTGTGCCAGTTGCACCTTGTCCTGTCATTGGGCACCACTAAGAAGAATCTTGCCTCATCCTCTTGCCCCCCAGGGCCCTTTATCTCTTGCTCAGCATTGCTCAGCTCCCCTCTCAGGCTGCTCTGCTTCAGCTGAACAGCCCCAGGGCTCTCAGCCTGGCTGGGCACAGAGATGCTCCAACCCCTCAGCACCTTCCCAGCCTCTGCTGGACTCTCTCCAGTAGCTCCTTGTCTCTCTTGAACTGGGGAGCCCAGAACTGGACCCAGTACTCCAGAGGTGGCCTCAGTGGGGCAGAGTAGAAGAGGAGGAGAACCTCCCTTGACCTCCAGCAGGTCATCCCCACTCTTCTCCTGGGTTATTCCTCCCCAGGAGTTGCCCTTGTTGAACTGCACGAGGTTCCTCTCTGCCCAGCTCTCCAGCCAAACGTGGTTTGGTTTGGTTTTCCATTCAAACGATGTCTAGGCAAATTCTACCATCAGTGAAATTCATTCTTGGGTTCCCCTTCACCTGCGATCCCACTCCTCTCCGGGGCCCAGCTCGGTAGCTCCCACCGCACTACGAGTCCCAGAAGCCTCTGCGCTCCCCCCGCCGCCCCGTCCCGGCGCCTCCCCGCGCTGCCCGCCGGGGCTTGTAGTCCAGCGGCGGGGGCCGGCCGAGGAGGCGGTGGCCGCGTCGCTCCGCCCCGGGGGGGAGGGACGGCGCAAGGCGCGGGGGACACGGGAGCCAGGTACCCGCGGGCGGCCCTGCCAGCCAACCTCCTTCACCGAGCCGGTCGCCGAGCTCCGCGACGCGGCGGGGCGAGCTGGGGAGAGCGGCGGAGCGCGGCGGCCTCCCGCGGTGCCCGCAGGCGGAGCAGCGGCCTAAGGGCGCCCGCGGCGGGCTCGGAGAAGGGGGGGGGGCCGCGGCCGCTGGGCATACGGCACCGGTGGAGCTCTCCTCGCCCAGCCGAGCCGAGCCGGGCCGGGGCCGCTCGTCGCCCGGGAGGGACGGCGGTGGCCGGAGCGCGGAGCGGCTCCTCCCTCGTCCCTCGAGGCCGCCGCCGGGAGGAGGGAGCGGCGGGGAGAGGGACTCGGAGCTGCCCGCCCGCCGAGCGAGCCCCCATTGGAGTATGCACTGACTCGCTGCCTCGGCTCGGAGCCGTCCCTGCCGCCCGGGTGCGCGTTGCATGGTGTGGGGATACACGGTCTCGATAATAAATGATAGAGGATACAATGACTTTGCTGTCTCTGCTGGGTCGGATCATGCGTTACTTCTTGCTTAGACCGGAGACCCTGTTCTTGCTTTGCATCAGCCTGGCACTGTGGAGTTATTTTTTCCACACGGATGAGGTGAAAACCATTGTTAAGTCCAGCAGGGACGCGGTGAAGATGGTGAAGGGCAAGGTGGCCGAGATCATGCAGAATGACAGGCTCGGGGGGCTAGACGTGCTGGACGCTGAGTTCTCCAAGACGTGGGAGTTCAAGAGCCACAACGTGGCTGTCTACTCCATCCAAGGCCGAAGAGATCACATGGAGGACAGGTTCGAAGTAATCACTGACCTGGTGAACAAGACTCACCCTTCCATCTTCGGGATATTTGATGGGCACGGAGGAGAGGCAAGTGGTCATCTGGAAAAAAACCCAACAAACAACTAAAAAAAAAAGGGGTGGGGGGGGCGGATGGTCAAAGGGCAAGGAATGGATGTGTTCTCACCCACCAGGTTTGTGCAGTTTATCTTGAGACATTGTTTTTTGCGGGGGGAGGGGGCGGTTCTTTGCCTCTTGGTAGGAGGGAGGGATTGAGAGATGCTCCGTTCCCATGATCGGTGCTGATCAGCACGGTATAGATGTATTTATAACCCTTCTGCCCTTTAGAAGAGTAAAGGTTTAATTGAAGTCAGAGCCGTCGGAGGAGGCTCTTAACGTGCGTGGAATAACGATGTTGAGCACGAACTCCCTGGAGTCATCTTTTGTTCCAGCGAAGCGTGGTGTGATCTGATTTTTTGGCACGGGTCTGGGCTCTCCCCCTCCTGTCAGGAGCCGGGCTGGTTGGAGAGGATCCCTCTCAAAAGCAGCCTGCAAACCGGTGCTCGTAAAACGTGTCTTCGCAGTAATTCGCTCCGGAGCTGGAGCGGCGAGGCGCTGAGAATGAGTGTCACGGTTGTGAATTGCAGGTAGTTTCGGAGTCATTACAACTGTGCTGTCACACTCGTCCCCTCCCTGGAGGAGAGCCAGGAACGCGTCACTTGGAAACTTTCTGATGTTTAACCTCTCAACTTTCCTTTTTTTTCGAGGCAGGGTGATTTAGCTCGGGCTATGTCATTCGCATTACAGCTTGGTGGGATAGTTCGTTTCTTTCAGGTTGAAACTGTAGCTCTTCCCCTTGGTCAGGGGTTGTGGTGCTGCTCTGCCCAGCACAGAGCACACGTTTCATAACTGGCAAAGGACAAAGAATTTGTCCTTGTGTGACAGATTCTCTCCAGCAGCCATGATGCCAGAGAACCTCAGGGGTTTGCTGGGATGACAGGAGCTGGAGAGAAACGGGGAAGTTTTTCACCTTCCTGCTCTTGCTGGGGAGGGGGAAGGCAGCAAGAGAGAGCTTGGGTGCTCCTCCAGCTGCTCAGGGAGTCAGAGTCCTTCCGAGAAAAGCTTTGGCAGTGAGCAGACACTGATGGAACACAGGGGTGGCAGCTGCTGCCCCTCCTGAAAAACCCCAGGCCTCAGGCAGAGAATCAAAAAGCTGCTCTGCTGCTGCCTGCACAGTTGGGAAGGGCATCAGTCCTCCTGCTGTCTCACAGTGTCCAGCCCCTTGAAATATTGAACAGTTCTGGCTGTGATGAAACTGTTAGCCTTTTTATCTCTGATTTCAATGAGGGCACAGCTCTGCCAGCTCCTCCTGGCATACTTGTGCCAGTTCAGTGTCCCTTGGCCTTCGAGGAACACGGGAGTGTGAACGTGTCACAGACTGGAACCCAGAGGAACATTTGGTCCATCTGGCACTTTGGTTTCTGGGGCTTTGGATGGAAGGAGCCTGTCCTCACCCTCCTGCCTTCTGTTGAAGCTGACAGTTTTCCACCTCTGGCCTGAGCAGGAATAGCAGTGTTGGTTTGGAAGCAGTGTTTGGAGGTTGCAGGCTCTGGGAAAGGGGCACCTTGCAGCTTTTGTCCCTTGTGCATCGTGGCTGTATCTTTCTCTACACTTGATTACAAACTCTGTATGTTAAATAATCCCAAACTAACACGGGGAGAGCTAAACAAGAATGCACCCTCTGTCTGCATGCTGCTTATTTGTTGTGTGTCCTGGAATTCCACCCGTAAGACACACTGAGGGTGAGACTGGGTCTGTGGGAAGTGCATTTGTCTTTGTGTGCTGGTTGCTCAGAGAACTTGCTCTCCTGGATTCAGTGGCAAAGTGTGAGGCCTGTCCTTTTGAAAGCTTTGTCAGATCTCTCTTCAAACCTTACTCAAGTTGATATTCTAAAAACCTATTTATCTACTATCTCTGCTTTATCTTCCTCATTAAATCCCCAGATGTTCTCAGTGGCCTTTACCTTTACAAAAATAGGTGCTTAACTAGTTTCTAGTTTGAGTTTTTATGGAAATCATGAGCTGTGTGCTGTGCCCAAAAATAAAACATGGAAAATAGGTTTTAATCTAAGAGGGGCTTGTAGTTTCGAGGAGAAAAGAACAGTAAAACTCAATGCCTTTATTTAATCATTAGTACATAATATTACTATTCAGATTTCTATTTGAATGGATTTTCTGTAATCTTATTTTTATTTATTTTAAAGAGAGAAGTGACTCTGTCAGAACACTTTACCTACATATGTAGCAAAGCCTTTGTGAAGATTCAATTTGCCATATGGGCTCCCATTAGATTCTTTTCCATGTATTTAAAGAACAAAGAACTGCTCATCTCTGGAGTTACACATGAAACAAACTGTTCTGTATGGGGAAAACTTGTTTCAAACAGACAATACCACAAATGAGATGCTGGATTAATTCTTTCCAGCTCTATACAAGGGAGTGTGTCTCCATTAATTACTTCCTGCCATATCACTTGGAGTGGAAGGCTGGATATATGGAATATGAATTGCTGTGTAATGCTAATTTATGAAGATTTCTGAGCTTTGCTTAAATATTGTGCATGAATTCTGCTTTTCTCTTGTGTCAGTTCCTCTTCCCTCTCCCAACTGTAGCCTGAATGGGTTGGCAGCCATTTACTTAGAAGGCAAGAAGGAAAAATAATGCTCAGTGCTGTGTGTTACAGCTACAAATCCAGTTTGCTGCTGCAGTTAGTGGGGAAATGCAGGCATATTTCAGAGCTAAAACAATACCCAGTGTGTAGTGCAGTCTCCCCTTGAGAAAAAGTTGTGTTGTTTCTTGAAGGTTGGCTAATAACCATCATAGTGCAGAACAGGTAGAGGGCAAAGGAGCTCAGAAATAAAAAGTTTCTACCTGTTATCTCACTAAATAACTTTGGTCAAAGGTGGCCTAACCTAGAACCAAAACAAGAGTAGAGAGTGTTTGTCTGTTCTCTCAGCAGCTTATTTATTATTCTTTTATTATTATCTCTCATCAGCTTGAAGATGCCTTGAGTGCTTTTTTGTTTTCCTTCTCCCCCTTTCATTTCAAAGCTTTGGGGCAGTTTAGTCTGGAAGATTGAGTACTGGCAAACCACCTAGATGATAAAAACCCAACTATCTTGAAAGCTGAGCAAAGGAAGGGATGGGTGCTTAAACAAAATGATTTCACTCTTTAACTAGCATTAACTACAGGGTTCTTTTCTCCCATATTTAAGGTTTAAGCACTGAGTTTAATGAGCTCTCAGTATTAGACCAGAACAAAGCAGCTCAGTTACCATCTGCAGTTTTATGGTTATGTCTGTCTTGCATATCATTGGGTTTTCCTCATCCTGTGAGGTGAAGACTTTAAAAATAATGATAGTCATAGATAGTGGTTTATATGGTGCCTGTGCCTGTTTGCAGTCATTAGCTGACGTGGGTAACGATGGGGGGAAATTAAAGCTCAGTAACTGTCTCATAAAAAACCTCACTGCTTTCTCTGAAACTCCTTAGGAGCATGGCAAAGCTGGTCCCTCACGAGCTGCAGGAGAGCAGTTTGCCTGAGAACCTTGGTTTTTAGAGCCTCTGCTCCAGTGTTGTGTGTGAAACACACCTTTTTGTTTTGATTCATGGTGTAAGGAAAGCTTAAATGTGAAAGGAGGGAATCTGTGTATAAACGCTTGTAACCAGGCAGGGAATCACATCAGCTTGCAAATCAGTTTGGCAGAAGTCTCTGGTTACTGATTAACTTCCAAAGACACACACAGAACAAAAGGAAAGGTCAGGAGATAACAGGGAGAGTCCTCAGGAGGCTTGGCTGAGATGGTGAAATTCGAGTGCTGAGGTGAGGCCAGGAGAGAAGGGCCCGTGGCATTTCAAATCCAGCCACTTGAACCCATCCTGAGTTCTCCCCTGATTCCCAGGGGTGAACTTGCCCCTTTTCTTCATCCCCACCACACGAGGTTAGGTTGGGAAGGGAACTTCTGAGAAGAGCCCTTGGTGAGGGGTAAAACTGCTGTGGATTTCCCCAGCGTGGCTGTAAATCACACTGTGGGAGCAGCACCTAGTGTCTGTCCACTGCACTTAGCAGCATTTGTAACCCCTTTGGCAAAAAGTTGACCTGGACTCAGCTGGCTGGGTGCTGTGCTAGGATGATGGGCATCTTTACAGGCATGGAGAGGGGGGAAATGATCCCATTTAATTGGAGGTGACAGCTGGCAGTTGGAAGGTAACAACTGCCTTCCACAAACTATGAACTCATGGGCTAATATTTTCATTTTGGTGATCTTTGGATATCTTTTTTTCCTGATCCTAACAGCAGAAGGTGTTTATAAAAAGAAAACTAACAGGTTTGGTTTCTTTTGAGGTTTTTTTTAATCATTTTATCCATCTCTGCTAATTCTCATTCCAAACCTGTTCCTCTGGTGCTGAACTACGTGAGCAAACTTAGTGCTGAAAAATGTCTCTCTCATCCTTTTGAGTAAAGGCCATTAAGGATTAATGGCTTGAGATTTTATAAAACAGAAGAATCAATCAAACAACAGCTTTGAGCTTTTATGAATGTTCTAGCCTAGTTGTAAGGTGAAATCTTTGAGGCTTTGCAGTTTTTAACAAGAAACTGCTGGGGCTGGTTTTCCTTTTATAGTCATTTCCTGCAGTTTCTAATCTGGAATCCTCTGTGAAGTGCCTAAATGTTTGAACAAATATTTACAGAGGTGAGGTCATGGTGATGTGCAAGTCTTAAATCTGCTTAGAAATTCTATGGCCTCAAATAGAAGCCAAAATGATATATAGGAATATTTCTGGCATTCTGTTTAGTGAATCCAAGTATTTTGCTTCTTGGATATCACATTACAGGGTTATGATTTTCACCCTCCACACTCATGCTTATTTGACTTTTAGGTCTCCACTATATTCTCATTTGCTGTATAAAACTGGGCCTTAAAATTGATTGTAATGGTGTAAAAATGTGTAATTGGAAGTAGGACCTCTTATCACTGCCTTTCAGAGCAGTATCACTGGCTGTAGAATTGGGTCTCTTTCCATTTTTCTACAAATCAAAAAGTCAATTAATTTAAAATGCATTCTGCCAGCTTAGCTCAGACTGGTGCTTCCACCTTTGGGTGTGCAGGCAGCTCTTTTGGACCAGAATACACTACTTCTTCCTCCTTGTTGCTATACATCCCAATATTGATGGTGTAAATTGCTCTTTAAAATCTAATTTTGGCTCCTGGCAGTTTCCCTTTTTCACCAAACTCCTGGCAGATGGCTGCTTGCTTTTGCTGTTATCTAGGTTTTGCTGGTGGCTGCACTTTTCTGCAGCACTTTTGGCCCTGGAGGAAGGCTCCACAGTAGCTGCTGAATTCCCACGTGCTGGATCTAGCACCTCTGAATTTTCCCTTGCTCTTGGGGCTCTTCTCCCTCATCCCTCTTCACCAGACCTGCCTAGCACGTAGGTAATCCCTCAGAACTGAAGCTGCTGGCAGTGGCTGCTCCATTTTCCCAGCTCCAGGGCCTTTTGTCACCCAGAAAGGTGATCCAAAGGTATCTGGTGCTGGTGTTTCTTGGGTTTGGAGTTTCAGGGCTTGCTATTCTATATGATTCTTTGCTTCAAGCACAGTGTAAATACTGAGAGATCTGTAAGAAAGGAACAAAATGCCTCTACACTCCTTCTGTAGTGCCCTTTGGTTTGAATTATGCTCTCAAAAAGAGACTTCCCCAAACTCATTTAAGGGCAGCAGCTGCTTGAATTACTCCCAGAAAGTCTTACACCTCTAACTCCACTTCTTCACCAGAATATGTGTTAAAACCTTACAGTTTAAGCCAGCTCACCCCTCCCTTGGACCCTGCTGCTATCTTCCCTGCTCTGCACCTGCCAGAACAAGCCTCCTGACCCCCATCTCCCCTGCTGTCTGGGCAATTTTGTGACCATGCTTTTACACCTGAACATCTCATGAACTTTACACACCTTCCACCAGCATTCATCATCAGGGGCTCTTGTTTCCAGCTCCCAGTCCAGCTGGAAAGACCAGTTTCTGTGGCTCATGGCCAGCCCCAGAGATCTTCCATCAGAAAGGGCATGAAGATTTAATGACCCTTTGTCTTCATTAGCCCTGTAGAGTTTCAGTTCCCCCCCTAAGGTAATGAATGAGACAACAAAGATGACAGATAAGGCAAGTCCAAAAGGAAGTTTCCATCCTGACAAAGGTGTCCACAGAGATCTCTGGGCTGTTCTAAGTTGGTAGGTGTGCCATGAGTGGGGAGATTTTCTTCCTCTGGGCTGTTTGTGTGCTTGCAGTGCTGCTGTTTAGCTAGTGCTGAACGCTCGAAGGAGTGGATTCATTAAAGCAGTTTCAAACTTGCTGCCAAGTGGAGAGATTTCATTTGAAAGCAGCCTAGCTTCAAAAAATAATATGGAAATTTCATGGCAGTTTACAGGAAAAAAAGATTTGCAGGTGCCAGAATACTAATGAACACTCCAGTCAGGGTAAGTAGAGGAGACCGGTGAGAGGGTATCATGTGTAGTTTACATAACCACCCATTTCCTAACCTCACAGACTGGTTTGGGTGGGAAGGGACCTTTCAAGGTCAGCCCAGTCCAACCCCCCTGCAGGGACATCTGCAACTAGAGCAGGGTGCTCAGAGCCAACCTCACTTGGGATGGTGCCAGGGATGGGGCAGCCACCACCTCCCTGGGCACCCTGAGTCTCACCACCCTCAGCATCAAAAGTTTCCAGTCTAAACATCTTAAAACCATCACTTCTTGCCCTGTCCCAACAGGCCCTGCTCAAAAGCCTGTCCCCATCTTTCTTGTGGACCCCCTTTTTGCCATCAGGCCTGATGCTCAGATGGCAGAGCTGTTCCTGAGCTGCTCTCAGTGAACTATCCTGATCACATTCAAGAAAGAAAAGAACAGAAAGTTATTCGGTGGGCTTTCAGGTCTAGAGGAATTCACAGGCCATAAAAGAATCAGAAAAAAATCCACCTTTCTTTTTACTCCTGTAAAAAAGTTCTTCCAGAAGAGTAGCTTTTTTTGGGGGGGGGGGGGGGTTTACCCAGTGCACTCCGAGGGAGGAGGGAGCAGCATCCCTGGGAGGAGTCTGTGGAGTGCCAGTCCCACTGCTGCTGCTACAAATCGATTGTGATGCTGAAACATTGCCTGCTCTCATCATCCCCGACCTTGTCTGATCCACAGCTGGGGGAGCAGCTGACATCTCCAGCCAGACAATCAAAGGACGTGTTTGAACTGCTAAACCACAACGCAATTACCCGTGGAGCCTCGTGTCAGCAAACCTCAAAGCTCCCCTGGAGAAATGAACAGCTATTTGCTTTTACTTTCCCTGCTAAAATGTTATCCTTTGCAAATTTTCTCATTGTCATAAATCTGGAAGGGGCTTCTTTATTTATTTTGCTTCCCAATTCCCTCTAGGGGTAAACATTTGATTTTATTAACTTCTATTATAAAGCTGAAACTGTCATTCAGCACTTGCTTTCAATCAATAAGCTTTTTAATGTACTAAATCTCTTGCCTTTTTCATTCTCTACCAGATAGAAAACTGCTGGAGGGCACAAAACGTTTCTTCTGATAAGTGAAAAGCACGTGGCCCATAATAGAGCTCTCTGCTGTGTGCCCTGCTTCCCTGGCTCTCCTTTAAACTTGCATTTCAGATGGGAACGTGGTTTAGTTGCAGGTAGTCAGCACGTGGACTGCACCTCTCCACTGCCTGAACTTCCCCTGGAATGGGATTTTCCTCCCAACACACCCTGAAGCTGAGAGCTGGAAATCTCTGCTTGTGATCAGCAGGAAAGAAAAGTGTCTGGCCAAAGCTTTGAGCTTCAGGAATGGAAACTTAGAGTGGGAGAGGGAAGGAGAGGAGGATGGAACATGCTTTTGTCTCTTTAGTTTTCTTAATGTTTATACCCCTGAGCTTCCATCTACTTCCCTGCATTGAAGTGTGAATGTTTGTTGGGTTGGGTTTTTTTGCCCCTATTTTTTCCTGCCTTTATTTTTCAGCTGGTTAGGACACGATGTAGGATGTAGAGGTGATTTGAATGTCTTGGGTTTGTTGTTCATCAGTGTGATGTGGTTACACTGGGTTTATTTCTACAGGGAAGGTGGGCAGGAATCTGGATGATGCCACTGAACAAAGCCAGTGTGTTTATTAGATATTCACTCCTGAGCATCCTAAATTTGGCCCCTCCTTGGCATAGAAGGGAAATCACCCAGGGACAGGTAGGACAATACCCACAGAGTAGATAAAAATGCTCTCTGGCTCACAAGGAGCCACACTGGGTGTTAACTGGGAGTAGAAAGCATCCAGTGTTCTGGAATTACAGGGCTCCAGGGAGTAAGAGAGATGAGAAGAGGAGCTTGGACACTGTTTTCACTCTGTCTGTGAGTGTTTGGGAGAAACCCAGAGTGTTCTGAGGGTGCTTTGAAAAGAGCACCCACAGTTTGGTACCTCTGGGTGCTCTGGAAACTCAACTTTGCCCTCTTTGTCTCCAGCTCTGCTTCTCTGGCACAGCTTGGTGCCCCTTATTGCTCAGGACTCAGAAAACACAATGTAGGAGCAGCTGCCTGTTTCCTAGTGCCAACTGGCACCAAAGTGGCAGAGAAGAGCTCCAGGCAGCCCCTCTTCTTGCTTCTGCTCCGTGCATAAAGAGCAATGAGAGGTGCTAGCTTGATTTACAGAGATGGGCACCACAGGCTCCTCTCTCAGAATGTTTCCTGCTTTCATAGAAAACACATCACAGAACTTGGAATTTATTCAGGAGGGACTTGCCTGATGACCCCTGTTAGAGGAGAGGCTTTGGAAGGCAAAGGGACTGGATTCTCTCTGGATGAAGGTTGCATAAAAGATTTGGCAATTAGAAGATTGTTGCTGAGGTTAATGGTGATATTATTTTTAACTTCCAGGGCAGGAGCAATTTCCTGCCTCCAGGATGGAATTATTGCAATCAGTGCTTTAAATAAACACTTTCTGGGGTGGTTTATCTTGAAATAACCTGAATTTTTATTATTTTATTATTATATATCTTTTTTTTAGAACAAAAATACCCCTAAGAGGCCAAAAAATGCATCTACATCAGAAGTTATGGAGTGATTTGAACCTAGAACTAATTGTATTTTTAAAACAACATTTGAAAGTCCCTGGAGGATGAATTGATTGGAGACAGACTTATGGGACTTTTAAGGTTGGTTTTGTGATGCAGGTCCCCTTAGCAAGCATCTCTGGACTGGGTGGCCAGACTGTCCATGATGAGCTCATGTGTTTTCTCCTCAGGCTTCAGTTAGAACCTGAATTAGAGCAGGATGGACAAGAACTGGAGGTAAACCTACCTGATCAAACTCACCTACCACCTCTTCAAAAAGAGTGTGCACAAAATGGTCAATAATTGCAAAACCCTCATGGTTTTTCCTGCTTGGGAAACCCCCCCGTCCTGGACTGGTGTCCTCACCTCAACCTGCTCAAAGCTCCCACTGGTTCTTCTAGGAGATGGTACCTTGATGTTATCAGTTCAGTGACTGTTTCTCTCCAACCTTCAGAGACAAACCTGTGCTGTTTCTCATTTAGTATTTTAATTACTTATCATCTGAAGGTGCTAGATTGTGTTCTGAGGTTTTGAGATATAAAAGCAATTAGGTTTCTTTTACTAGGTTATATAATATTATAATAATATAGATAATAACTGGGTTTTCTCTAAAAGAAACCCAATTTTTGTCCACCTTCCCTGCCTCCTTGGAAAGAAACAGTTGACTTGGGATGTGTTTGGCTTTGCACTCCACTCTTTCCAGTAGCCTGAGTTGGAGCTGGTGGATTCTGAAGTGTTCATGTAACCTTTCCAGGCTGGCAGCTGGAGATAGCTGCTTGTAATCAGCTCTAAACAACGTGATGATGCCATGGCAGAGGAGCCAAGGGGAAGTGTATCCAGCTGTGTGCTGGAGTGAGTTGCTTCAGATGTAGGATTTTAAAAGCTTTTTTGGCAGGAGGGTCGTGTGTCTTTCATGAAGGAAAAACCTGACTCTGAAAGGAAGATGAAAATGATGTTGATGAATAATGTGAAAGGGTTGTAACCTCAAACCTATTACAGTGAAGAGGCATCTTTTTACTGGAATGTTTGTTTGTGAGTTTCCCAGCACTCCCCGTTGTGGGGAGAGCTAAATACAATTTCAGTGACACTATTTAATTGAGTTTTTCTTCAATACACAAACTGAAACTTCAGCATTTGCTCTGTCACAGTAGCTTGAAGTCCACTACCCTGTGCTTCTGGTTCAGAGTATTTCAGCAGTGTGGCAGGAAAACATATTATACCTCTCTGAACAGGTGTTTTCAGATCATTTTACAGGCTTAAATTTCTGCTTCTATCCCTTGGCTAATCTGATACAAGTCAGTAATAGAACTGAAAATAGAAGTTTATAGCCCTGCTCTCCTCCTCTCCCAGGTGCATCTGCTCCTTCTTGCTCTCCATCAGACCTTGACACCATTAACTGGGCACCTTCTGTTGCTGGCTGTAACACCATCACCTACCTGCTGGGTTTAGCAACCTTCAGCTTCTCTTCTCAGAGTGGTTATCAAGAAATAATGGCAGCTGAGCCCCAGCAGCACCAGTGCTTATTTCACACCAGTACCAGAGATTTTTTCATGCCAAAAAAATGCTGTTATTGATGTGTCCCTGTGAGCAGCCCTGACTGGGACCTGGGCTGAGCACCGTGCTGCAGTTTGTCACCCTGTAAATGGATTATTTCAGTGGTTTGTTGTGAACTAGGATTGTGGTGTCCACAGTGATCTAAGCTGGGAGGCACCAGTGAGCAGCTGGCCAGCTGTTAGCTGTGGGTGGCCACTGACTGGCTTGGTGGGGTCAAGCACAGCTGGATTCCTGCTAAGTGAACTCCCAGTTGCTGGACTGGTAGCTGAAACTCCCTGCCAATGGCATGAACTCAGCAAGTGTGTGACCTCTAACTGTGGAGCTGGAGGGGGTTCTGCCTGATGCTTCCAGGGGACCCAAGCATGTCACCAATTAACTGAATTCACCCCCAAGAGCTTCCAGCCTTTCTCTGTGGCAGCAGCTAAACATCATCTCCCTGCTCACCTGGCATGGGGACTCAGTGTTCCCTTTCTTTGCCAAGAGGAGTCTTTCTGTGTGGGGAGCTAATGGTAGGAACTGAAAACTTGGCAGCATCTGTCCTCTCATGAGGAGCATCAAGGAGGGAGCCACTGCAAGCAATCTATCGCCTGTGCTGTAACTGCTGCAGGTGTTCAGTGTGAGTTCCTGGGGCAGGGCTTGATCTTCTTGCTAATTTTCTGGTGTTAAGCAAATCCCCTGAAAGAATAAAATCTTCTGGAAGCTTTTGATCCAGCAGAACAGCTTCTAAGAGGCTGGGATGTGAACACTGCAGCAAAGTGGAGGCTGGTTATATGGGGAGTATGGGTAGTGCTTTCTGATGGAAATAAGGCAAGTTCTATTAGGGAACATAGGGCTTTTATTCTTTTAATGAAAATGCCTCAGATCATCTAGTTAAGTGGTTTAGACTTTCAAAGTTACATTAATAAAACATTTAAGAGCTCCTGATCTTTCTGGAATTCAAGTGCTGTATCACAAGGAAATTGCCCATAGGAGTGAGGGGTGCTTGGAGGTGAAGAGGGATCAGTTGGCAAGAGGAAAAGCAGTGAAATCCATGAAAATGAGAGCAGGGTGTCTGTGTTTTACCCCAGCCACACCAGGTGAGGAAATCAGGTGAGCCAAATGAAGCAGGAACCTGCATCCTCCAGCTGAAGAGATCTTGCTGCTGCCTGGAACTTTGAGATTAAACAGCTCCCTACCCCTGGAAAGAATCTCCAGGTGCTATTTTTGTGCAGCAAGAATTACTGG
>JAOEGS010020187.1:24569-57879 GCA_025447755.1 Corythornis vintsioides
GAGAGGTGATTAGTGCTCAAAAGGAGCAAATCCATAAATATTTTGCAGGGAGAAGTAACCAGTGGTAGGAATGAGCTAAGGAGCTGCCAGAGAATCTGGATCCAAATGCATCACCAGTGTGTTCTCTACTTCAATCATTAAGCTGTAATACCCATGAAGTTATTAACATGTCAGAGTTCAAGAGCCTGTCATCAGCCTGTCTTTACAGGAAGAATATGAGCCACAACACTCCAGGCTAGCTGGTTTGAACCACTGGATGTCTGGAATCCTGTGTCCTGAGGAGCAGGATGGGTTTAACTGGTGTGTACCTCGTTGGATACAGGGATCTGAGGCATCTACCTGGAAGGGGAGATGTAAATTCAGGATTGCTTAGCCCTGGATGCCTCCACTGGCAGATTTTCTAGCACTGTGGGATGCTGTTCACAGCATAAAAAGAGTTTGATTTATTAATTTATCAGAGATGAGAAGCTGAAGATCTCCTCAGCACAACGTGGGGTTTGAGGGGAGGTTTAATGAATGAAAGCAAAACAAGCCAAGTCTTTTCCCTTTATGTACAAAACCAAAATCAATGGTTTCTTGATTTATTCTGGTAAAGAAAACAAAGGTTTAAACAAAGATTAAGAGGGATTCATGGGCTGGGCTGATTTATGGAAGTGGCTTTGTTGTGCACTTGTGAGTGGAATAATCCTGGACCTCCTAATCCTGAGAGAAGCAGTGACAACATGAAGCTGTCTGTGTGCGTGGGCAGCTGGAAAGAGAACTTTCTGAGTTCTCTGAGGTATTCATCGGGCTCTTCTGTTGCCAGTTGTGTTGTTTGCAAAGCTCTTGATAAAAGAGCTGCTTGTTGTTTGGGGCAGGAAAAGGAGAGCTGGCCACGCTGTGAGCAAGATTTGCAGAGAGCCAGCTCTACAGTTTCTAGACAAGCCTGAGGCTGTAATGGATTTAAGACTCACTTTAAAGGTTTCCTAAGAAAAGGAGAAAAATATTGCAATGGAATGCACTATATCAGGTTTTTTTGAGACTAAGACACCCCAGCACACTTCAGCACAGTGCTATAGATTATTTTCAATATCAATATATCTGTGGCTGTCTCCACCAGATCTGCTTAACTCCTCTTCATTTAATTTTTTTTTCCCAGCCACCAAGCTGAAATGTTTAAGGGCTTAAATGAAATATTTATTAGCTGCTGTGGGATTTAATACTTGGTATTTGTGCATGAAACCAGATTCCTGTTGGTTAGGCTGGAATTGGGATTTCTAGCTGCTAAGAGAAGATGAAAGTGCTGGTTTAGATTCTGCTGGGTGAGAGAATCGAGGAGGAATTATTCATTTTATGGATATTAGGTTTTGATAGTTTCTATACAGCTTTTTAATTATAGACTCTAAATCCTCATAGCCTGTCTTGAAAACTGAATTCCAATCTGCACGTGACACACTGGGTTTAAGAACATGACTGGGGAAGCTTGCAGAAGATTAGCCAGTGTTTTATCTGGCTATCACCAGAGTTAGTAATGCTGCTTGTTTGTCTGGACAAGAAATTGACCTCCATGGGTAAGGAATTGAGCTGGGTCACTCAGGCTCCAAAATGGGGCTTTCTTTTTCAGGTGGAAGCAAGTAATAACCATAAAGGTTTCATACCCTGAGAGGATATTTAATAGAGGTTTATTCAGAGCTGTGAGAGGTCATCTTGAAAAGGAAAGCTGTTCCCATGTGTATGGTTAAATCAGTGGTGGTTTTCCTCATGACTGACTCTAGGAGGTGGTCAGCCTGTGCTCCTCGCCATGGCAATCCCACTGGATTTATCAAAGGAGCTGGCAGAGTTTCCTCAAGTACCTTTCTGCTCCCACTTCAGAAAGGTTGCTTCAAACTGCACGAAAAGTGAAGTTCATCCATTTTTTTGGTAATAAAAAATGGTAGAATTCTGTTGGCTGAATAATTCATCACCCCCTGGTTGTAATCCTCACCCCCTGGTTGTAATCCTCATGCTCCTGCTGCAGATGAAAGTTCTCCAGACTTCTTCAGTTGCAAGGCACTGATCTAGATGAAGTGGAAACAGCACTTGGAGGCCAAGAAAGGCAAGACTGAGCGTGTGCAAGTGTGTAAGAGGTTCAGAACTGCAGCCTTGTGCAGCTGCATCAGACTCCTTTCTGCTTTTTGTCAGGGGGTCCAGGACTGATTGTCTGTCCTCTTGTCTCCCAGAGGGTGTTTCCAGCCCTTGTTTGGCTGACAGAAGGTGGCTGGAATGCCAAGCACTCCCTACGTCAGGGGAACGCCCTGGGTGGACAGCAGCCTTGCTCTGTGAAAACTTGTTCAGACTCTTGAACTAATCTGTGGAATACAGAGAACTGAGGCCATGCAACGTGTGGGAAATATGAGAGAGAACCCAGTTAACAAAAGTTTTGTTCCATATTAATTCCATTTTATCAGCACTAGTGTGGCCAGCTGGACTAAGGCAGGGATTGTCCCTCTGTACTCAGCACTGGGGAGGCAGCACCTTGAATCCTGGGGTCAGTTTTGGGCCCCTCACTCCCAGCAGGACTTTGAGGGGCTGGGGAAGGGTCTGGAGCAGGAGTGTGGGGAGGAGCAGCTGAGGGACCTGGGGGTGTTGAGCCTGGAGAGAAGGAGGCTCAGGGAGACCTTCTGGCTCTGACAGGAGGCTGGAGCCAGGGGGGAGGTTGAGTTTGGAGCTGAGGAACAATTTCTCCCCCTCCAGGGCTGTCCCAGGCTGCCCAGGGCAGGGCTGGAGTCCCTGTGACCCCTGGAGGGGTTTCCAAGCCCTGGAGCTGTGGTGCTGAGAGACAGTTTAGTGGTTTCTGGCAGTGCTGGGTTAAATCACGCAGCAGTGTACTTCTGGTTGCAAGGTTCTGCTGAAGATGAGGCTCTGTTTAATTTATCACCTGAGCAGTTGTATTGCAAGAAAACATCTTGCTCTGAGATTGAGAGACATGGAAATCCACTTCTGACCATTACAGCTGTGCTGCAAACTGGAGGATACTTGCAAGCAGAGCAAGTCTGGCTGTGAAAAGAGGTGTAAACAGCTGGAATTAATCTTATTTTTTTTATAGCAATGAAAACACAATTTGAAACCAAACTCCTCAGTAATTTAAGAGCAGTTCTCTTGAGTGCCTAACAGTTCAATAAAGGAGAAAAAAATAATAGTCTTGCTCTTCCAGTAGACCTGAAAATATCTGTAAGGTCAAAAAATTGTTGCCATATTCTAGGAATGCTTAACTGCAGACAGTGTCTAATATGTGATATTTGTTGAGGTGATGATCACAAGTAACTGCTCCCTTGGGCTGCCTGGAAGGAAGACAATTGTCTTTGATACATTAAGATCCAGCTGGTACTCTAAATATATATTTTTATAGGCAGAAGTTATAGATGTTTTCCAAGAAATGGTCCCTGCTTTGGCTAATCAGAAAGGCCACAATTCTTTCATTACAGCTAAACTCAGCCTGATTCCTTCTCCATGGCAGAGCCTACAGTGATCCTTCTGCTGCTCAGCTGGAGATGCAGGTACTGGAGGGAGGGAACTCAGCCTGTTCAGCAGGTTCTGTGCAGTCATGTGGATTGGGGTGGGGTTGTTTTTTTTTTTTGAGGAAACAGAGAGTTGCCTATTTCCAGGTGATCAGAAGAATCCCCACTAAGCCTTTAGAGAGGCAGAAGTGGCAGCACTCAGCCCTGAGAGGTCTGAGAGCCCTTGGCCTTTCAGGTGCTCTCTGAGAGAAAAGCTTGCACCAGCAATGCTTTTATGGTCCTAGAAAGAAAAATGTCTTCACATTCCTGAGTTTTAGTGTTAAAATAATTCAGCTGAAATCTTCAGAGAGCCTTTAATAGGTGTGTTTGGTGGCTCTTTCAGTGGAGGATGCTGTACCTTTAACAAGAAGAAACCCCATTTCAGGTGGAACATCTGAGTGGACTCAGTGTGAAAAGCTCTGCTCTGCTGTGAGCAGCAGCATCTAAAGTTCAAGCAGGTAGCATAGGAAATTTCCCATCTGTACAGCTCCCTGCCCAGGATTTAGAGTCACAGAGTGGGTTTTGTTCCAAGCTCATCAAAAATAGCTCTAACCAGCCTTGCACAGACTGCAGTCTTTCCTGAAGGCTCAGCTCTCTGCAGAGGTTCCAGTGCATTGGTATTTAATTTCCTGGCACTAAATTACTTTGCATCAACATTCAGGTCTTAAAAATCCTCTAACCTAGGCCCTCCTGTTTCACCCTTGGAGCTGCTTTTTCCTGCCATCAGTTGCTGCTTGTTCTGGACACTCAGAGCACTGCAGTTAAAGTTTTCTGTCTCACTCTTTGTCTCTCTGTGGATTTTGCTTTCTGCACAGCTCCAGTGTGCTAAAAAAACCCCCCACAAACCAACCCTGAAAAGGGGGACACTCCTAATTCCACAGCACACACACACACACACACACCCAGGCACTGGCCTTATAAAATTTGGGGTGTCAAGCTGATCAGAAAGAGGCCATGTCCCCTGGGTGCTGCCCTGACCTCACCCTCCTCCTGCCTGGACACCTCTCTGGCCACCAGGAGCTGCTTCTAGAAGCTGAATTGGCAGAAGTTGTTTTGTTTGATTTGATTTCAAGCTGGTGTGAGCTGACCCTGGAGCCAGTGGGTGGAGAAGAGAGGGGATGTGGGGTGGGGACCTCCACTGAGCTGCATTTCAATGCACAGACATTTTAGTTTCAGGGTGCAGATGTGACACCAAGAAGCTGGTTTTCCTTGCCAGGTCAGCACCTCTCCTTGGGGCAACCCTCAGCTATTTCTGTGTCACTCTCTGCTGTCTCCTACCCTCCCCAGTCTTTCCATGTGCATTTTACCCCTGTGTCTCATTAGATTTTTTCCAAGTCCTTTACAAACCCTTCACTGCCTGCAAAGATCAGCTTAGCTCCTCCAGCCCTGGCATCCCAAGTATCCACTGCTGCTGACCCCTTTCCTAGAGTCTTTTTTCCCACCTCCTCTTTGTATATCTGGTTTTAGATGTTAAACCACTTGTGGGTTGAGTCAGTCTGGGAAGCCATGGGAGAAGGAATTGACCCTTGAGAAGGCTGCTGAAGTGTGGGAGACCAGCAGGGCTGCTTTTCTGCAGGGTGTTTTCTCAACAGCAGCAGCAGCAGCCATAGTTCATGTCTTGGAAAAGCATCTTTTCTGTGGGAAGAAGGCAAGAAAGGTAATGAAGGCAGTGGCTGAGCACACAGGTTTGTGTGTGCAGCCATTGTGCTGGGCTACACTGGATTCCTTGTCTCTGGTCTGATCAACTGGAATTGCAGATGTAAAGCTCAACAGATGTAAAAGTGCTTCTTGATAGTGAGGCATAGTAGAGACAGAACAAACCTCCCCAAAGGCTCTATTAATATTCATGACAGAGTTAGCAGCAGTACAATGCTCCAAAACAGACGTAATACAGAGAGAAGAAACTTGGTGGGGGTTGAAGCTGAGGACTCTCTGATCTAAAAGTAGCTGCTGCACTTTTGGAGCTGGAGGATCTTGGCAGCAGGAGTAGCAGCACTTCTCTTTGCTTCCAGCCAAAGGCAAGGAAAAGATAGCTTTGCAAAGCCTTGATGTTCTGAGCTCCAGAAATTCAATTGGAAAAGAGACAGAGGTCTCCTGGCACGAAGCCCTTGGGAACTCCAGTGCTGGGGTCTCTGAAAACCAGCTGCTGGAATGTCTCCCCTGTGGAATAACCCCACTTGAGGTATCTTCAGTGCATCTTCAGGGCTGAAGCCACTGTTGTGGTTCCAAGGAAGCTGCTCTCTTTTCTCTCTGGATGTGGTTTGAGTTGGAATCCTTGCGATGTTCTTCACCTTCACTGATGTTTTACCCCGAGGGCTGGTCCTGTGGAGTGAGCAGTGGCCTGTGACAGGTGACTAGAGTGGAGCAAAGTGTTCCTGGGCAAACTGTGTCTCTAGCAGAGTCTCCACACCAGGGGCTGGATTGGGAGCTGCTGAGGAGAAATGAGCTCCAGACAGCAGTAGGTGAGGGACTGTGGATGGTGTTTCTCCTGTGCCAGGCCACTACATCATCTGAAGCAAGGTGATGGTGATAAACTCCCAAATAATCAATAAATCAACTCTGTGCTGAGTGATTCCATCATCTTTACACAATCTAGCTGCAAGATGCAGAGCATCCCAGACTTTATATAGATATTACTCCTCTTTTTGCTTACCTGAATGTGATGCTGCTGTAAATTAAACTTAGGAGTTGCAACTAGAGCTCGGGTGCTGCCTCCTTTTGAGCCAATTCCTCACAGGATAGTAAATTTCAGTCTCCCTGAAATGACATAAGATTACATTTGCTTCTCTTGGCCTCATTGATTTGCCTTTCAGAGGTTCTCAGCTTCGTGCTTTATTTTCATTTTGCCACTGAAAACGTGTGTGATTCCAAATGGGTTTTTTGTGCCTCTCAACGTGCTTGGCATCAGTTCAGCTATATTTATTCCTTTTTAATTCCTTTAATGTAAAAGCAGGTGTTCCCTTTGATGTGTTCTTTGTGTTGGCTCTTCAGTATAGCAAAAATTAGAGAGAAAAGCCAGAGTTTATCTAATAATAGCTGTAAGTCTTCTAAATAAAGCCTTAAACACTGCACTTTCTTGTAGTAATAAAGGTGGGTTAATTAGTTTTACTCCTCAGCTGAGTGGTAGGTGGCAATCCTCTCTGATCTGATGAGTTTCAGGCCCAGGAGACTAAAGCTACTCAATAACTGCTTTGAGGTTTGTTTTAAAATGAGTGGATTGTCCAGAGTGGGTCTCTGGGAGGTGTGTTTTTGCCTGCCAAGGTGTGATGAATGCAGTTTGTCTCTCCAGTGCAATCAGCCTGGAGAGCAACACTAGCTTAGAAGTTGATGCTAAAGAGCCCCAGTTGTTTCAGAACTGTGGCTGAAATCAGGCAGAGCAAAAGAAAAGAGAAATAATCCATGTTTAGAAAATGATAGCACAGTTCGTATTCTAATTGTAAATTATGTGCTACATCCATGGAGAAAACACAGGCTACTCCTAGCTGGTGCATGAATAATGTGTTGAAGTGGAAGCTCAATAAAACAAGCTGGCTGAACAGGAACCTTGGTTGCTAATTAATTGGAAGATACTCTTTGCTATAGTGCAGGTTGTGCCTCCATCTTCCCATGACAGTGAGGGCTCAACTCTCAGAGGTCATTCCAACAGGAGAAACTTCCCTCCTTTGTCAGTGGCCTCTCTTGTTGGCAACTGGTGGGATCCCAGAGCAACTCTGCTGGGGTCAAGGTGAAGATTTGTGTCTCTCAAAGACCTTGTGGCAGAGTCAGTCCTAAAATTCCACCAGGAAAAGCAAAGCTTCCCATCTGAGCAGCTCACTTGAAAACCCTCCTGAGCTACGTCAGTGAGATTGTTTGGAATTCTTCCTGCACACGCCTGAGGAGAAGTGTGGTTGCTAATCCTGCCAGACATGGCAACACCGTGTGGAGAAGAGCTTATAAACAGTTCAGCAGATGGATTTCTTGACGTGCTCCTCTCTCTCCCCCTCCTCCCAGAGCACAGTGTTTACTGCATTTCTTTCTTCTCCTCAGCTGCACTTCACAAAGTCTCTCTGGGCCATTCGAAACCAGACATTGATCCATCAAGTTTTGGAGGATAAAGGTTTGGTTTTTCTTTCCTCCAGATTGCACTGCAAATGTTTAGCTCAGTCTGGCTCAGGTCACTGCCTGCCCACAAATAAGCAAGTGTTAATGTGACATTGAAAGGGGAAAAAAGTTGCTTATTATGTTTATAGAAATGAAGGTGAAAGTCTCACCTCACTTCATTTTAAAGCCTTGAAGACAAAGCTGCCTGTCACAAAGCATCCCTAGGAGCATCACCATGTAATTCACAGGAGAGCTTGTGGAAATAGCAAGTGAGCACAATAAAAATGACTTTATACTTCCATCTGCTGAGTAGCAGCCACAAAAGAGGTGTCTTTGTGTGAAATGGCATCAGGCAGCCAAGCTGTTAGTGAGGGGAAAAATAGATAAACAACTTGATAAGAATCCCTGCACGCTCTGGAAATGGCTTCAGGTGACAGATTGGAGGGGTGAAACTTCTTGTAACTGCTTCACAGTTGTCAGGACTCGAAGGGAGATGGTAAATTAGAGTTGCTGTTTTCTTAGAGTTCATTCAGCCAAGGTTTTGGAGAGGTTCAGATAACAAATAATGGACTTGTAATTTTACAATGGATTCCCTGCAAAATCAATTACACTTCAAAGCACAAACAGCCTGCAAGAAATAAGAGTGGGGATTTAGGATTGTAGTTTGCTTTCCGGAGCCTAAAGAAACTAATTTTTAATATCTTTTTTTTTTTTCCCCCTCCCTACATAAACCTTAGAATATAATCTTGCTTGTAATAGGTTGCTTGCCAGTGAGGATTATAATGTGTTGTAAACATATCATTTGATAAAGAGTTTGGAGAGTGAGGGATTAAACCAAGTTGCTAGAGGAGCAGTAACAAAATAGAGGCTGTAGGCACAGGAGCTGAAAAACAGTTACAAAAACTGGTTTAATAGTTTCCAAAAAAAAAAATATCTGGAGTGCTAGAGCAGTGCAGGAAAATTTCCCTGGAGAAAAACTGTTTCTAGTGCTGTATTTAGACATGTGCCAGGTTGGTAAATGCCAATTCTCCTGGATTCCAAAGGCATGGAGCAGTCCCTGGGAGACACAGGGTGTTCCCCTTTCACTGCTTTGCTTTTGACACACCCCTGAGTCCTTGATACTTCATATTCTTTTAACCTCTGTGTCTCACTCAGCAGACTTTTGGGGTGCTCCCCCTCAAGGTTTCAAAGCACAGAGCTCTATTTTCCTCCCTAGCAGCCCCTCCAAAGTCAGTGTTTGTGCTGGAGCTGCCTGGTGCACGGGGCTGTGCCCCACAGACTCTGGGTAGCTTAGAGAGGGAGACTGAAAGGAGTTACTGTCCTCACTCTGAGAGGATAAACCAAATCAATAAATCCATTTTCATTTAGCTTTTCTTCATCACTGTGCTCCTTCCTGGAGCCTGCTTTTGGTACAGTAGGTTTCTAGTCAATTCCAGGGTTCTCATTCATGCTGTTGTGCAATCACATCCCTGCCAGTATCTTTCTTCCCCAAGCTTCAGGCTCTCTGCTGGATTTTGTAGCTCTCTCTGATCTAGTGACCCAAACTGAGGTCACCAGGAGTCTAAACTCTTGTCTTTTCCTGGGCTCTGGGTTTATCTCCCTCCTCTCTTTCATATTTCTTTTCCAGCACTTTTTCCTTGTGTTGTTTCATCCTCCTCTCCCTGTGTTCTGGGACAATCCCTGGAAGCCATCCTCTTACTCCTTTTATTTCTTCTTCTCCAGCTGAAGGTAAAACGTGCAGCTTTCACCCCCTGCTGTCTGAGCTGGCAGTGCTCGTGGCCAAATCCCCATCATCTATCACTGGTACTGCTGTAATTTCCTTGACTGACAGTCCATATATCCAAGGGCTGAGTTTTGCAACACCTTGACACACACTCATCAATTTCCTAAAGCTGGCTGTGCTTTGCCTTGGTTTTTATTTCTTTCTGTTTTGTGGTGGTGTTTCCCAGCAGGGTTAATAAGTGTGACTGCCTCCAACTAAATAGTGAGCCACTTTTTCTGGTCAATTCCCAGGCATTCATGTGCTCTGTGCTTTCCTCTTTTTTCCAGATGTGCTGTTCATCCTGAGTTTTACTCTCTGCTTGAGCCCCTGAGATGGTCAGTCTGGGATCTGTGCTCAAATCCAGCTCAGGTCTTGTCTGTGGAAGAGCCCTGGATTCCCATTCCCTCAGTCTTATCTCTGTGCAGTATTTCTTCCCAAATTATGTGGGTTTGGGAGGAGATTTTTTTCCTTTGATGCCAGTGAATTGAGGTCTGTGGCTTTACAGGATGAGCAGTTCAGAGGAGTGGTCTCATGTAGAAATAGGCACCAACAGTAATAAATAGTTTTTTAAAGCCACTGCAAATCATATTCAAATATTTGGCTCTTTTTTTGTGTGAGCTTTGCACATTCCCTGCTCACTGCAGTGGTAATGCCTGAGCTAATTGAGTCCTGATTTATTCCTGTGCTGGAAAAGTCATTATTGCCTGGCTGGACTGCACTAGTTCAGCACTTAGTAACACAAACATGAAACTATCAGGGAAGTGGCTTAAAAATCATAGTCCCATTTGTTAGACATCATGATAAATGAACAAACACCTTGGCTTGTAGCTATACCTGTCATGTTTTCTGCACACAGGTGACCTGCTTGCACTGCACATCCAGCTGTTTGATGTTCAGCAGCTCTGCCAAGGGAAGAGAGTGAGGAATTGTCCTTGGAGCTTTGACACCAGGTGGCTTCCTGGTTAGATCACCCCATGGAAGCAACACTCAGCCAGTCCTGGGCCCACTGGTAGCCAAACTAACCCCTCTGCAGCAACCACAGCAGTTGTGCCTGGGTGCAGTGAGTAAAAGGAAAGCAAGCAGGGAACAATGGTTGTGTGTGTCAAAGGCAAAATAGAAATGGCCCCAAATCCTCCTGCCTTGTGTCTTCACAGACAGCAATTGTGCTTGCAAAGCTTTTGCTCTCTTCTTCTCCTCCTCCTGGTGCTGGAATGTCAGCCCACTCAGAGGCAGGCTTGGCTGGTGTTGACAAAAAAGAGCTTTTAATTTAATTATTAGTATTCAGAAATGGGCTTTGCTTGTTAGACACCTTGCTGAAAAACTGCATTTTACCTCAGAAATTCATCTGAGCATCACTTTTGGTTTAGCAGAGTACCCCAGTGTGTGGTGTGTTTTAGTTCCAGCCACATGCAGCCTGACAGCATCTGGTGAGGATATAGTGCTGTCTTTCATGGAATCATGGAGGTCACCCAGTCCAACCAGGGACATCTCAACTCAGAGGTGCTCAGAGCCTCCTCCAGCCCCACCTGGAATGGCTCCAGTGTTTCAGAACTGGGATGAAAATCAGTATCCACATATTCAGGCAGCAGCAGGTAACTGTGGTGAATTTCCCACAGCCAGGCCACCCCTGCTGCTCCTTCCAGAGCCTGTCTCCCTCCTGCAGATCTCTGCTGTGGGGAGCAGCACCTTCCAGTGGATCTGCTGGTGTTTGAGCCTGGGGATTCAGCAAGAGCCTGATCCAAGCCCAGTGAATTCACTAGATTAGGCCCTAATTTAGAGCCAGATGGGCACAAATGAGACATCCCAGGGCTGGGGACCATGGAAGTGTGTAGCTAAATGTTTAATGATAGCAGCTATTCCAAACTGGCTCTCCCATGGGCAGTAAAATATGAGGAGCAGAAACCTATTGAGTGACATTTAATTGTAATGTGAGTGGCTTCAGGATGTGAAGAGCAAACACTTTGGGGCTTAGGTGGTGAAATAAAGCTCCATAATAAGCACAAGACTCTATTCCCAATCTAGGAATGAATCCTTTCATGGCTTTCTGCTTGGATGTGCATCCTTTGGATGCAGAAAACAGAAAATGCCTTGCTTGTGATGCCAGAGCTTCCCTGGGAACCACTAGGAATGGGAAATAAAGGATCACAGGACCATGTTGTTCTACACAACTGCCTTGGTTTTGGTTTTCCTAACAAGATCTGTCTTGTGAGCACAAAATACTCTGTTTAACTCACTTGTCTCTCCACATTACAGCCCTGTAGCCATAGTGGGAGGGCTTCTGACAGGCAGCAGCTCAGATGAGTGAGGTGATCTCTGCTGTTTCCTGCTGGGTAAAGGAAATCCTGGAGCAACTAATTGGCTGGCAAGAAATACTTCCAGAAAAACTGAAATATATCACCAAGAGGGGTTTGTATCTGTTCAGGACTGTGTTAATCTAAGAGAAGTACCCAAAATAACTTTTCAGTGTGAAGAACCAGACTAATTAAAAAAAAAAAAGTACTCAAAGTATTTTCTTTTTCCCCCCCAAATAAATTCATCCTTACATTAACTTAGGCCTTTTTGTGCCTTCTCAGGTGCTCATACCTGTGTTGCCAGGTGCTTTGTACTGTGTCTTTCCCTGAGTGACTGGGGAGTGGTTTGAAAAGATGAATTAATTTTTTAACTACAGCCAAATCAGATGAACAGATGATTTTTTTTCTGCTGCCTTTCAGTTGTTTTGTGGGAAGTTTTCTGTTTATTAATGAATGCAAAGGGAGTAAGTTCCACAGCAGGTACAGTGAGCACAAAGCTGGGCTGTGGAACAGAGAAATGAATGGATGACAAAAGATTTTAGGAGATTTGAGGTTATTTTCAGAGATGTTCCCAACATGTCTGCATGCCTAAATTGCTTTAACTGCAGTGAGGCACTTGGGCACTGCAGCTTTCTGCCACTCACAGATCTGTAGCTTTTGGAATTTAAAAAAATTTGCTTTAATTTCCTTAATTCATCCCTCACATGGAGCATTCTGGGATCTCAAATTGCATCAGACCCATGGAATATCTCATGATTCAACAAGTTTTGAGTCACTAAATTCAAGGTGCTGTGAGGATTGCACTGTCTGGGGGGCCTTGGGTGGGGTTCCCCATCCCTCACCATCACCCTGCTGCATCCCAGGTAGCTTGAGGATAACCCTAATGAGTTTCTTCCCAAAATGACCATGCACTCAGTAATTTTCATTACTGACCATGTGGGTGGGTTTCATATGGGGTGGCCCAGCTGAGTTGGAAAGTGGGTTGTGCTGCCAATCCCTGAGCTGTGGGCACTGGGAAGGTGGTGGTGGAAATTCTGCAGGCTCAGGACCTTGTCTCCCACTGGGTTGGAGGCAGCAGGGCCAGGCAGGGCTTGCTCAGACAGGGTGTTCTGAGATATATTCTGTTGATTGCTGTTTATTGTCTGCTCCTAAGTGGTCTCCATGTGCAAGAGGAAAAAGAAGAATTGCAGAAATGTTCTGATGGCTGTGAAATGTTGCCTCTGGTCTAATGCTGTGAGATTCATGGGGCAGATTTACATGCAAGAAATGTCTGTAGCTGTCTCATCTTTCAAATTCAGAAGAGCAGAACAGGCCTTTCCAAGGTTTGTAAGGAGAGGTAGTTGATAATTGCTGCTTTTATTCCAGCCTGAAAAAAATAATGCAGTTGCAGATTTCAAAGAGGTGCTTTAATTTCCACACTAGTGTATCATCTAAAGGATTTAAAATATACCCATTTTCACTTCTAGATCTCTGCAGGAGATGACAAAGTCCTGTTATTGCTTTCAATTGTGATCACACTTTACTCAAGTCCTGAGTACATCTGGGTCAGCTGGAACATTAGCAACTAAACCAACAGATTTTTGAGGTATCACAAAGCCTTATTTGGTTTTGGTTTTTTTTTTAACTCTAAGACAAAATATCCAGGGTAGGTGAGGGAAAGATTGAAACTTTATTAGAAAAAGTCTCTTCTGTGGAGCAGGGGCAGTGAGCTGAGGAAAATGAATTAGTCATGGTAGCTGGGTAACATCTCTAACTATGGGATGCTATCATCTGTAGACACATATATGTGCAAATAGAAAAGCCATTAACTAGACAGTTTACAAGGCTCCAGTTTGTCCCACGGGCAGCTGTCTGAGAACTACAGTCCCTAAAATCCCAAATGGCTTGGGTGGGGAGGGACCTTTCAAGGTCATCTCATCCCTGCAGGGGCCATCTGCACCCAGAGCAGGGTGCTCAGAGCACCAAGCTCCCCTGGGGTGCTGCCAGGGATGGGGCAGCCTGGGCTGCTGAAACACCACATCGTGTTTCACCCCTTGATGCACAGAGAGCCACATCCAGAGGCGTCCTGGGCTGCATTGGTGCTGTACCCGGGTGCTCCCCCCTCTCTGGGCATCCCAGCACTGCTCCTGCCAATCCCAAGTGGCTGGGTGCTATTGTTCAGCCACTAATGACTCACATCGTGCTGGGTTTTCTGCTGTTTGCTTTAGCTAATTATTTACCAGGGGATTCTCCATGTTAAGTGCTGCTATTTCAGAGCAAACCTGAACCTTTCTCTTTACACACTTTTCTCTTTGGAACAAAACCACAGACATGTGCAAGATAAATTCTTCTGAGCCTGGATATGCAGCCAGGAAAGATGGATTAATGTTGTTTGATCAGTCTGTAAACAGTCTCTGTGAATTTACTTGTGGTTTTATTAGCTACCCCAAAATGTTTGATCATGGGGCAAGAGAAAAGCAAAGCAACAGCAGAATGGGGTGAAGTTCTCTCTCCTCCACCATCACCAGCAGGAATTCATTCCAGTGCTGTGTATTCAAGGAGATCTAGGTCCCATTTTAGGGGTCGTCCTCCTCAGCACCATGTGCTTTCCCTCACCAAGTGGATTTTGTCTGGGCCATCCCCCAGTCAGTTGTACACAGTGGATTTGATGATTCTGTGGCCTGAAAATCAGAGTGATTCATTTATTTCTACAGAGGGTCACACTTGGAACATCTCAACCAAAGTTTAGCAATTGAAGTGCAACACCTTGCAGGACAAGTGTTAATTTTAAGCTTATGGTTTGGGGTTTTTTTTCCACTGAGGAGTTAAATTGGGGTTTTTTTTAAGGTACAAAAGCTTTCAGAAGTTTTTTGAGGGAGCTGAAGTCCCAGCTGCTTGAAGTCCCTTGCTGTTCCCAGCCCTTTTTTGGTGCTTCTGGTATCTAAATGTTCACTGTTGTTTAATTTGCTGTCAGTTCATAATCTCACTTGGTAATTCTGCCTAGCCCTAGGTCAGGCTCAGTCAGGCAAAGTCTGAGCTGTTAGTCCTGCCTGGCATGGCTTAACTATGATCAATATGCAATTACTGCAAGGAAAAGAACTTGCTAATTAACTTGGTCTATTAAATAGGTAGAGGATTTATTTCTATCTCATTTAAATATTTGGGGTTTATATTCTTTTTTGTATTCCTCCTGGAAGCTGGACTGGGCAGCTCAGTTCCCCCATCCCTTATGGACAACCTGGCAGCAGGGATTGTCCTGCTCAGTGCTGACTGTGGCTACAGTTGGTATCCTTTGGTATCCTCCATGCTCACGGATGTGTTAAATGTTGTACCAGGGAAAGCAAATTGTCCTGAAAAATGGATCAGTGGCAACAATGCCATGAGCAGCAGATTATGCAGATGCTTCCCTCTCCCTGAATCCAAGTGCCCCCAGCAAAGTCCAATCTGCAGACTACATGGCCTCAATTTTATGAGGCACTTCAGTCTTCCCAAACTGAGGAATTATTCATAGCAGAATGTACATCTGAGCTATTTTTAGCCTCTGCAGGCTGGAGACTATTCATTTTACATTTACTGGGGGATTGAGACTCTTTTTTTCTACTGCTTAGCACGGAGTGAGCTCTCTGCTCAGATGTCTTGTCCACTCAGAGGAGGGGAGCAGAAAATCCTGTGGCTGTTTGCAAACCATACAGGGATTTGAGATGATGTGGAAGGGCTGCCTTAGTCTACTGAATTAATTTTCCATCTATTAAAGCCATAACTTGAAAGTCTGAATGAAAGAATTGCTCCACGGAGCTCTTTGCACAAACATCCAACCCACCTTTAGCTGAACCTTGAAATCTGAGGAGAAACCCAAGTGAAATACTCAGGGGAAAAGATTTGGTGGAAAAAAACCAACCCTTTAAAATGCTTACTGAGTTGGAAGTTGCAGCAGAGGAATCACTTGAGTGTTTACTCCATTCTTGGCCATTAATATTTCTGTTGGAGGAGCTGAGAAGGCAGAAAGTGCTTTGCTGTTGGTCCATTAGGCTGGAGGTGAGACAGAAGAAGATGTGCAGGTCTTTGCTGACCATGCAGGATGGATCTCTTGCAAGCATAGAAATCCATTTCTATTTCTGTGCTCTGGAGGGGTTTGTGTTAATGGCTTTCAGCACAGTAAGAGCTGTGACAGGGCTTCTGCTCAGAACATTCCAAGGGGTGGGCAAGAAAAGTCTTTGGCAACCTCCTTTCCAGCACTAAACATGTGGCCAGGTTTATGCCCACCTTGCTGTGGGGTGACAAACCCCTGCACTGACTTAATTGAAGATTTTGGCTCTTGAAATAGCTGAGAGCTGATGGGCAAATTCCCTGCTCCTGATGAATGTCATGGCTAATTTGCAGCTCAAGCTGTTTCTTTGAAGACCATTTGTGTGGAGATACAGAGCAAAATTTTCTCATACACCCTGCCCAGAGCTGAGTGCTGGATTGAAGCAGAAATTCCTCTTCTCTTCTTCAGCTCCAGCATCCTGGCAACAACATGGAGTGAGGTCCAATGTGTTTCTTGTGAGAGAGCTATTCCCAGTTGCCTTTATTCAGTGGAGTCTGTCACAGAGTGCCTGGCAGGTGATAAATATCAAACAGGCCTTGCAATTCCCACCCAAGTTGAAGTGCTGGGTGAAGAGGAAAATATGGTACATCATGAAAGGTGCTCTCAGGAGGTGTACCCAGAAACCCCAAGTATGAGTTACTGTCCCCTGCCTTCCATGAATATTTCACAGGAAAATATGACTTGTCAAGTTGTCTGTGATGGAGGAGATTTACTGAGCTATGCTGAATATATTTAAAGATCTGTAGTTGTGTTCCTAAGGGGAGTAGCTGGAAAACCACAGGCAGCAGAGTGTGAGCCCACAAGAGCATCTCCAGACTTCACTGAAATGATGATATCCTCTTCTTTTGATCTTTTAATTATCATTCTGGCTTCTCCATTCATTCTTTGTAGGTGGCTGCTGAGAGACTACTATGGTATGTAAATATATGTATATAAAATATAGATATAAATTGGGGTTTGTGGTAGAAAACACAAGGTTTGTATCATGAGCTGCCCAGATATGTGGAACTCATCCATAATGTGTGAATTTAAATCAGCAGAAGATCACCTTGCTCATGAACCATCCTGTCCCAGGGTCTTTCCTCCTCATTCCTGCTGTTTTCCCAGCAAGAGGCAGATCTGCTCTGAGCTGTTCCATCTCCTGGTGCTCTCCTTTCCTCTTCTCCCTCGTGCTTCTCACATCCCCTGCCTGCCTCAGCACTTCTCCTGCCTCCTGCAAATGAAAGGAGAGCATCCCTTTATTGATACTGTTTATGGCACTTCACAGCCTGAAATGCAGTGGTGCAGTGCTGACAGTTTCTAGTCAGCAAAAATCTGCCCTTGGGTAGTAGTAAGAGTGGAATTTTCTCTTCAGATTCATCTGGCTGACAGCTTCCCACTGAATGGGAGCTGCTGAGCAACACACTCCAAGATAGGGAGGTAGGAGTCAATTACTGAGATGTTTAAGTTAATAAAAAGTGGCATAAAGAAGTGCTTTGAAAGAGTTGGAAACAGGCCCCTCTCTGCTGCTGAAATGCTTTGCACGAGGCAAAGGAAAAAAGCAGCTGGAAACAAGAAGGTGAAGGAAGGTCTGGGGAGCTAGACCAAGTCACCCAGGATGAGCTGTGGTAGTTTGGGGGGGTTTTGGTTGCACAAGCTGCTAAGGAACCATGTCTCTGCAGAGTCTATCCATTTGGGTGCTGTTGCTTCTTGCCCAAGTCATTGGTCTTCTTTCCCATCCTGAGGCTCTACCCGTGTCAATAATTAGCCTAAAGCCAAGATGATGAAGCTGATTTAATTTCCAGGCATACCTTGAATAATGATAATAAAGCCCAGTGCCAGGCCTGCACTGATAGAGAATGTATTAAACCAGATCATATCAATAATGTGGATTTCCTGGGGATGGGATTTTGTCTACACAAGTTTCTCATTTTTATCTGCACTCTGTCAACTTCAGCAAGTGTTTGTAAGCTCATTGTTTTGTTGGTTTTTTTTCAGTAGTAACATGGCACAGGCTCAGTGAATGTACCTGTGTAGATTAAAGCCTATCAGAGAATAATGTTTCTCTTGGTCCCATCAAAGCCATGTACATTGCAGACATAAATATTGATAGGACCTACCTCACTGCAAAACAAAATGCAGCAAGGAAAACCCTCCTTCTCCAAGGGATTCTGGCAGCACTTCAGAATGAATGTTATCTTGGGATAACAAATCCCCTCTGTGCATCACCAGCAGAACAGCAAGGCTCCAAAAAACCCAACCCTTCCTCCCCCTGATTTACCCAAACACATCAGCTGCTCTTTACCACTCCTGGTGTGTCAAAAACAACAAAGCCAGCTCTTTGGGGTTCTCCCAGGAACAAAGAGAATCCTCCCTCCTCTCCCCCTGCAGCTTCTCTGGGAATGGCTCTGCATCCTTCATCTGTTTTCTGCCTTCACTTTTTAGCTTCAGGAGGTGACAGCTTCTGAAAGAGAAAATTTTGTTGCAGTGTGTGTAAAGCAAGACCTTGGGTGGTACCTGCCTAGCTTAGAGATGCCAAATATATTGCTTATATCTGTTAGATATGGCAGGTGTATGGATCTGCTACAGGATATATTGATACTGATGGGAGCTACAATATTCCAAATACTGCCTGAAATTGCTGGTCCTGGCTGATTTCTGATGGAATTACTGTAGGTCAGAGCACAAGGGGGTGATGTGTGTGGCAAGAGGTGCAAAGTTGTTTGTTGCCTTGCTGAAATGCCTTCATCTGGGAAGCCCATGATGGATATTTGTTCAGCAGCTGCACTGCAGGGAACACAACATCAAACCAACCAAAAAAACCACCCCAGAGTGGGCTTCAGAAAACCAGCAGAGAATGTGACCCCTGACTCTGATGTGCACATGGATTCCATGTAGCTACCAACTTCTGTTCCCTCTGGCATGTAGAAGTAGTTCTGGGTTGGATCTCAACAATAGTTACACCACTGCTGTTTCTCTTCTCTAATAACCCCTATTTAATGGAGCAGAGAAGAATTCCTAAGGACCAACTGTTTGTAGATGTGGCTGCTGGAAGCAGAAGGAGGTGTAATGGCTTTTTAGCCCATTAGTGCCATCACTCCTCTGATTAGCCAGGAGCTGGTCAGAGATGCTCACAACGTGACCAGAATCAACACCCAACCCTCTGTCTGCTGCTCAGAACAGGCTCCTTAAATCCAAACTTCACCTCTTCCTCGGGATTTTAATCATTTCACTCACAACCCAACCCCCAAAAACTCCAAAGGCTATTTCATTAAGCAAGCCAGGGCTTCTAATAAATTCCAAACCTTTTTTTTTCTGCAGTCAGCTCATTAAATTTTTACCTCGTGCAGTCTTTTTTTCCCAAAGGGCTCTGAGCAGGATTTCCCCTTCTCTGGGATAAATTCCCTTTCTCCATGATGCTGCAGGTTGTGGTGGGGTGAATATCGACTTTACAGGGCTTCCAAACCTGGCCAATTCCAGGGTATTTCTTGGATTAACCTCTCAATTTACTAGTCTTAAAAAGGAGTGGGAAGCAGCTTTGTGTTTGCTCTACCCCTGCGGTCTGACTCTTCATTTACCTCATTTGTCATCTCCTGGGATTATTTCTCCGACGCTGCATCCACCGTGGAGACAACGAGGGAATCTCAATGAGCTGCCAAAGCCTCTCCATCAGGGAGATGAGAGTCACTCGCATTCCTTCCTTTCCATATCCAAGTTTCTCCTTCTTAGACCCTGTAGTGGCTTTTCCCCGGGTGCCCGCGGGCTCTGCAGGCAGAGCAATGGCTCTTGATTAGCCTCAATTAGCTAAATTACTTGCGTTTTTAGCTTTTCAGTTGCTAACCTGAGCTGGAAGCTGCATTGCCCTTCCTGAAATGAAGTGCTAAAGTCATTTCCCCCCCGCCCCCAGTTCACAGAACCACAAATAAACGAAGAACCAGTAAGACTTTAGTGGTAAATATTGACTGATACTGGTTATTTTGTAAGGGGATATTGGATCATTTCCTGCTCAGCTTGCCATGGTTACACTGGTTATGCTTTTATCCTCTGGAATTCCTTGCAACTTGGACCAGGACCCTGTTGTCAGCCCTTCTCCTAAGTGCTTTTCATGCTCTTTGTTCTTTCAGTGCAGACTTGATGGCTTTTACACATCTGGAAAGCTGGTAAATATGGTGTTTCCATCAGCCTGCTGAAAACCTGAAGGGTCCCAGGACACTGGAAGCCCCACATCCACCTTCAGGAGCACAGCTGATGCCCTCTTGTCCTCCACCAGCTCTCCAGCCCTGCCCATCCCCTGCAGCAGCAGCAGCAGAAGCTTGAGGCTCTCTGCAAGCCACAATCTTTCCTCTCTGGTTTGAACCTTCTTTTTTTGTTCTCCTGCTGGTTTGGAAGGTCTCTCTGTGCAGAGTTGTGTCTGGAGGACTCTGAACAGCATCCAGCCCTGCTGCTGAGCCAGGTTGTTTTACATCTCCTCCTGGCATTGTTCCTTTGGTGGTTGCTGAGGTGCAGAGAGTTAACTGGCTGTGCCTTTATCTACTCTTCTATGTGCTGACCTTCTGAACTGCACCAGATGACTTTTCCTTCCCTTGCTCATCAATCATTTCCTTTTCTTTTATCAGATTTTTTTTTCTCTTCTGCTTTTTTTTTTTTAGTGCAGTGCTTTATTTTCCAGCTGTCAGCAGTTATTTGAAGTACACCAGTGTCACTACCCCTGAAATCCTTCCAGTTCATGAGATAACTGCTTCTTCCCACCTGCTGAGCCCTTCATGTACCTATGTCTATGTATAGCTGGATCTCTCCCATTCACAGTCTCCAGGTCTGGTGTTTTATTTAGGAGAAATGTGACAATTCTTGTGCTAGCACCAACCTACTGAACTTTTCCTTTCTATTTGGGCTTTTGCTGCTGCTCTTCATGCAACACATGCTTCCCAAGGCCCCAGCCATGGCTCTGCCTGCTTGTAGACCACTGGTGTCAGTGGGACTCTGCAAACCTAACTTGATTTTGGATCAAGAATGTTTTTTTTTCCCTTGGTCATGGCTTGGATTCCATTCCAACTTTAATTCTGGCAGCTACCAAGAAAAGTGTTTTCAGCATCAGGCAATGCTGTTTATTCCAAGGGAAAAGAATTCCATTTTCATATCCAAACATCCTGTCTGCTTTTGGTGATGAACACTTCCAAAACAGATCCCTTCAGATAACACTAAGAAAGACACATCAAAGAGGAACCTTGGAAAAAAATTCCCTCCCATCATCTAAAAACTTGCAAACAAAGGCCTGGGTTGGGTGTTGGCATCAGGAATGGGTTTGTGTTGCTTCCTTGTTGACACTGGATCTGTAAACTCAGGGTTGCTTTTACCTATTTATAAAGCATTTTCTGCTCCAGCTGTTAAAATACAGGGGACTTTTGATTTAGGAATGATATTTAAGGTTGACTCTCTACATCTACCTGCCACAGATTGTGAAAGAATTAATTGGAATTATATTGCCCAGAATTATTACACTATCCCCTGGAATGTGATACCTCCAGGAACAGGATTCTCCAAATGCTTTATTTTGAAGCTGTGTGTAAATTCCCCCCAAAACTGGTGGTTTGATTTGTTTATCACATTCTCTGCAGGACAAAGAGGGGTTTTATTAAGGACAAGGAGATGTTTTATTAAGGTTTAGGAATGTGGCAGGTATTTTATTCTGCTCTGTAGTTGGCCATAATCAGTGTTCCTTCCAGTACATGATTTATTTTTCTTAATGATTTCCACTATCTTTTTTTGCCAGGAAACTTTAGTGCAGACAGTGACTGTGATTTAATTCCCTGTCCTTGCTTTTGTCTTTCTGTAACCCTCTTGAGCTCTTTAATTCCCTAGAATGAGGCAAACCAGCAATAAAGCTCAAAGGAGGGTTTTGTGCTGCCACCCAGAATGTTCCACCCAGCCTTCAGGTGAGCCAAAATACTCTGAAAATCCAGGATAATGCTTTGAAGTATTTATTCCAGTCAGAAAAGGCAGTGGGATCAGCACAAAATGCACCTTATTTATGCCAGACACACAAAGCTGAGACTTTCTTTTGCAGATCCACAGCAACTCTGACTTCAGCAGGGATTTAGGCCTGAAAGTGGGAAATCTGATTTATTTTCCAGTTGCCCTTTCCTCAGGAAAATCACTTGGTAGTTTCTTCAGGGGAAGCTTTTGCTTCTCTTGTAACATTAGGGATTCTATGAAAAATGCAAAATGGCCAATACACCAAATATTTTTGTGCTTGGCACCTTGAATGAAAACAGCCCCAGGACTGTTGGAGAGCCAAACCTTCAGGATGTGATTTACTCTCAATTCCCTGATGCTTTTATTCCTCATTTTCTAGAGGAATATGCAGATAAAGTTGCACAGCAATAATTTATGAGGCTCCTCTCAAAGGTCAAGTGTTAATCCCTGTAGAAACAAACAATCTGTGTTTTATTCTGGCAGTACCTGGTATGAGAGAAGAACCAAGCACAGATTTGCCTTGGAATTGATTCCATGACAAAAAAAACCCCCACCCCATGATGCTAAACCAGCAAAAGCCATTGTTGGAATGCAGTGAGATGTTTTCTTTCACACCATGCCTGTGATCCACAGCACTGAGACTCACCAACATGCCCATAAATTCAAAGTTGTTAAAGAATTTAAGGAGACTGAAATGAACTGCTTGTAAAAAAATGGAAATAAGGAGAAGAAGTGGGAGAGCTGTGTGGAGACCAAGGCAAAAGCATGGCCATGAGGAGTAAAAATAGCAGGGTAAAGATCTTACTGCTACCAAAAAATAGCCTGTAGTGCCTCGTGTGCATGTGAGACTTGAATAGTGACCAAAATAACCTGTGTGGAAGAGAAATCTTATATTTATTTAGATATTTACCCTTCTGCAGAACACCTCTGTATGGCCATAGGTGATGATGTATCTCCTGGAGAAATAGTTTTTTTGCCCAGTGGGGCAAATCCAGCCAAATTGCTGTTTGTTTCTCTATGACTTTAATTGCTGGGATTAAAGATTTCACTTTCAGGTAGTTTAATCTGCAGCTCTTGAAAGAGATAATCTCCTAATCTTATCCAATGAAAACATCATTACATAATGTTGTGTTCCAATTCATTCATCCCCTTTGATTTCTTTCCTTCTAAGCACTGGTGTTTATTGCAAAACTTTGGAGAGCCAGATTTTATTAAACCAGAATATTTTTTTTCTAAGTGTGGGGAAATGTGAAGCATTTCATCCTGATAAAATGATGAATGTTGCTCATCCAAATTGGATTTCCCCTGTTCCCTGAGATGCTCTGTGAGAATACTACATCTCCATGGAAAGCAGAGAGAGTTTATGGATTCAGAAAATGAGATAAGGAGTTCAGCACCAGCTCTGATTATATTTCCTTGGGTTTTATGCTCATGTATTTTCTGCTGGCATTGTGCAGAGCACGGGGAATGAAATGAAATGGGGCAAACTCATCTGGTCTGGGACTCTGAGGGAGGGATTGGCACTGGGCTCTTGAACTGGGAGCCACCTTCAACTGGGAGCTCCTTTTTGGAGTCAAGTCCAGCTTAGTGCTCTTATCCCTCCTCATCCCAAGCAAATAGGCTTTTCTGAGAAAACAGGGAATCCATCAACTCCCAAGTTTATGGAGTGACTTCATAGCTGGCAGGGCACTGAATCATGCCAGAACCTGGGGATTTGCCTGCAGGGAGCCTCCCAGAAGTTGGTGATGCTCTTAGCAGCAGCATGAATTCCCACATCCATGGGTTTTGCTCTCTCTGGGGAAGCAGGGTGATGTTTGGTGTGTGACACATCCATCTTTGCTGCCCACCTTGCTGCAAGGCACTGTAGAGAAGCCAGGCGTGCCCACACTGAGGTAATTGATGATCTTCTCTGCCTTCCCAAGGGCCTCAAGCACCTCTGTCTTCCTTGAACTTCATCAAATCTGTCTTTAAAGGTGCCTCTTAAAATTTATCTTCTCTGTAACAAGCTTTTTAGTGCTTGGGCTTCCCTTTTCTCTGCCCTTTTCCTCCCTGCATCTCCCTTCTCCTGCAGTCACCTCGTTACTTTGCCTGCAGCACCATTACCAGGATGGCAGCTCCCAAATTGCTTTCTCCATCTTCTACTCCCCACGTGTCTGCCACGTTATTTTTCTCTCCTCTTGGTATTTTATTCTTCTCTGTTTAGCTTCATTTCTGTCACACCCACAACATTCCCAGATTCTCTTGTATCCTTTTTTTTTTTTTGGCTCAGTGTTGGCACCATTTCAGTCACACTCACACCACCAGGATTCTTTCAGCTGTTGTTTTCTCCTTCTCTGTTTGCATCCCAACTTCAGCCCACTTTTTGGTGCAGAAAGCCTTGATTCCAACACTTTTTCCTGCTCTAAATTATTTCCTCCCATCTCTGTCCTGATCTGTTGGGACAAGCAGTGGATTTTTCCACTCTTCTGGTTGCACCACAGTTCAGCCCTTTCTGTGCTCTCAAAGTAGAGAATTTCTGGTGGCATTTCCAGGGAGCTGAAGGGGCTGGTGGGCTGTGGAGATCATGGAATACCTGGAATGAAGACCTTCCATCTTCAGATGGCTTGCTGGAAGAGTGAGGAATGTGCAGACATGATTTAGTTGTCAAGCAAACAGAGCCAAGCCAGAGATGACACCCTGGGTACATCCTTCTAAGAATAATCCTAGAGTTCTACTGAGTTCTCCAAGGATAATAGGGTGAGAGGAGGACTTGGGGAGAAGATTAAGAGCTATTCTTTCCTGGCTTTATCTGGCACTGCTGTGTGGATATCCCCAGGTAAATGGTAAAGCTGCCTGACTTGGATTCCAGAGCAGAAAGCTCTGGAGAGTCAGAGCAGGTTGGCAAGTCTTCAGCAGCTGATGTGGAGTCTGTGGCTGAGCCCTGCCTTGGACAACTGTATAAAACTCTTATGGAAAATAATAGATGGGAATAATTGTGTGGAAGATTCTAGATGGAATAATTAGCACCAGGGCAGGGAAAAAAAAAAAAGATAGTGACATTAAATTTCAAGAAAGCAGTACTGTCAGCATCTGCAACTAGATCAGGGTGCTCAGAGCCTCATCCAACTGACCTTGATCACTTCCAATCAATGTAGCATCATTTTGATTGGAAAAGACTCTTAAGATCATTAAGTCTGACTCTTAACCCAGCCCTGCCTGGGCACCACTGCCCTGTGTCCCTCAGCACCACAGCTCCATGGCTTGGAAACCCCTCCAGGGATCACAGGGACTCCACCCCTGCCCTGGGCAGCCTGGGACAGCCCTAAGAGCTTTGGAAAAAAAACCAATATTAATGGATATAGAAAATATTCAATCAAAACCTGAGGGACAGCAACAGAAAGATTTGCCACCAGCCCCTTGCACTGAGAAAATAATCTTGATCTCCCACCTCCCAGCTGAGTTTGTCAGTGAGCTAAGAGTAATTTATTCACAAGAGCAGGTATTTGAATGAGTTTTTGCAAGAGAAGGCTGTAAAATAAGCTGCTTGTCAGCCACCTCCATCTGGTTTGTGGGGAGCAGCCACAGGCTGCTTTGCTTTTGGGGCAAATCCAGAGTGCTGAGGAGTGCTGAGCCAACAGCTGAGGGGTGTTCCTGGGGTAAAGGCTGCACAGCTACCCCTGAGCTGACCCTGCAGGGTGAACAGCACAGCCTTTGGAAGAACAGCTCCATGGCAGATAGCCCTGGAAGGAGCTTTTCCAGCAGCTCTGGCCCTGCACTCACCAAGGAGTGTTGGTTAGGAGTTGAGGCTCTGACTTCTCAGCCTCAGTCCAAACCCTTTCTGTGCATCTGAGATGCCTTCCCCTGCCCAGAGCACACACAGAGGGGGGGGTGGCTCTTTTGTCTTAGGTCACATCATTTCCAGCAGACTCAATATGCCAGGGATGTAGGAATTGCTTCTCCAGAGGTACCCAAGGGGAAGGGAGGGTTTGGCTTCATGTGCCTGAGGTCAGAGCCACAACCCAGGGGCACAGCAGGCTCCCCACCACATGAAAACCCAACCTGATCTGTTGGCTTTCACTGAATTTCACATCTTTTTCCCCTTAAAAATGTTGCCTCAAGTTTGCTTACATTTCTGTTTCAAGCTCCGGAAGTTAAAGGTTGAATTCTTTTGAGGGGGGAGTTTGCCAATCTCTTAAGCTCTGATGCATAAGTTGCTTCTCCAGCCTGCTGATAAAAGGTATGTGCTTTTTGTCATCTCCAGGCTCACTGGGAAATCTGAAAACTTCAGGCTGTGTCACTTGAATATACAAACCTACTCAGCCACACAAATGGCTTAAAATCAAAGCAGTGCTGTTATCTCTTCAGACCAGGAGCTTTTTCAAGGAGGTTCTAATGCAGAAGCAGAATAACTTCCAGTTGTGCCTTTGAAGGGGTTGGTTGGTTTTTTTTTTTTCTTTTCCAGGGTGATATCACAGACATTTAATCCATGCTGGGGCTGCTCTTCAGAATAGTAAGAAATTGCCAAGTGGAGCAGGGAGGAGAAGAGGCTGTTGGAACATTTCATCAGCTGGGGACTAAACCTGGCCATGCTGTAGCTGTTAAAGCTGCTGAAATACCCCAGTGTAGGGGTGGCACAGGGATAGAAAAGCTGCAGTGCTAAAGCAACATGTTCTTTAGTGTCCTCCAAACAACCAGAGCACACTTTTGGGGTCCAAGCCTGTGGAAAAGCAGCAGGTTCCTGGCAGAGCTCTGGGCTTGTAGCAGTTTATTCATCTCTAAATCAACATATCCTTTTCTCCCCTGAGGTAACAGCATTGAGAGTCGAGTTGGAAGGATTTTCCTGATGTCTGAGGTTTGTTTGTTGTGGGTTTTGCTGCCCTGTTGTGTGTGTTTGGTTTTGTGCATGGTGGTTTTGTTCCCTAACAGCATTAAGCTCTGGCAGGGAAAGAGGCATTCACTGAAACACTGCAGCATAGTCCCAGCCACCAGGCTTCAGCAACAAGTCATCTGCCTGAATAATTCCCTTGCTCAGCCCCCATTTTCTCCCATCTAGGCAATAGCCTGAAATCTACTTGACCTTCTGCCTTCTTAATAAGTGTGATTAACAGCCCCTGGTCCTAATGAGCTAGAGAAACAAAATTACTGTGCACTATCATCTTTAATTAAATGGTGTTTCAGGAAACTGTCGTTTAACCAGAAACCTTATTTGCCTGGCATTGGTTTCATCTTTTTCCAGCTTCATTCCCCTTTCCTCACTCTTCTGCCTTTAATTAGTATCCCTTTGTTCTTCTTTCCTCCTTATTTCCCCTTGGTTTTTTTTTAATTTGGTGTCATTTGGCTGCTCAGGCACTTAAGTGATGTCAGTGATCCAAAAATACCTCCAAAAATATCTCCAAAAGCAGATGCAGTTTTGCTTCTGTTGCTGCCTCAGTGATTTTGTGCAGGCAAAGCATGGGAGCAGGGGGGGATAATGGGAGCTGAGGGATGTGCAGGAAGGGCAGACACTAAGAAAACATCTGAACAAGGTGACTCTCCACTTAAGGGTCTGATGGATTCATTTCTTCCCTGAAAGGGTTGTCCAGGCTGCCCAGGGCAGGGGTACAGTCCCTGGGATCACTGGAGGGGTTTCCAAGCCATGGAGCTGTGGTGCTGAGACATGGGGCAGTGGTGCCCTGGCAGTGCTGAGTTAAAGGTGAGGGTCTTGATTACTTGATGATCTTGGAGGTCTCTTCCAACCAAAACCATTCTCTGGAGGCCCCAGAGGCTTCTCCTGAGCTCTGCATCTCCTCACTGCTGGTCAATCACACAGGCAAGAGACACTTTTTATTCTTCAGCTATGTCCATTTTCAGGGGGAAGAACTAATCCCAGCCAGGCCCTGATTTACACCTCTCCTCCTCCTCCCAAGAGCACTGCTCCTCCCCATGTGGGACCAGAAAATGAACATGCTTTGGAAACTCCTTATGGATTCAAAGTGGCTGCTTTTCTGTCTAATGAAGTCCCTGTCTTTGAGCCTGTGCCATTTAATTAAGTGGTTTCTATAATTACATTCTGTCATCAGTTCTGGCCACTTAGTGTTTTCTTGCTGAGGAAGGGGTTTTATTTCATGTTGGTCTGTAAGCTCTTCATCTGGGGGGGGGAATCAGCACCCAGAAGTGCAGAAGCCCAAGGTAAGGAGACTTTCTGTAGCAGGGTAGAGTTGAGTGGGGTGAGATGCTGCTCCTCAGAGGGAAAGTTTCCTTCTCAGCAGTGGTTGCTTGGGTGATGGAGCAGAGATTTCAGAGTAACCCTGTGCTCAGTGAGACTTTGGGGGTGGCATTTTCCTTCTGGCTAAATGGACACCCCTGTGTGGGAGACACATCCCTGCTTTTTCCACTTGTGCTTAGCTTTGGTAAAGCTCAGATCCTGAGTGAGACAGATGTGTTCTCCTGAGTGCCTTTCAATTGTATTCCCTTTTTGGTGTTTCTTAAACCCTCAGATGTTCTCTTGATTCTTAAATTCCAGGTGCAGGATCCAGACAGAGTTTTCCATTCACAGCTCTGTCATCACTACAATCCATCATGAGCATTCCTCTATTTCTCCAGCTCAGGACTCCAGCAGCCTTTTAAACCACTGTGTCTCAGCATAACTTTTCATTTTGGCTGCTTCTCAGCCACGTGAGCACAAAGTCTGACTGGCAAGAAAATCTCTTTTCCTGGCACACTGGTGTTTCAGTGGCACAGGCAGGGAGGAGCCCAAGGTTTGCTTTGTTCTGGAGTGACACTGGATTAGTTTTACAGCAATTATGAACCTCAGCACGAGGAGAAACTTCCTCACTGGGAGGGTGACAGATCCTGGAACAGACTCCCCAGGGAGCTTGTGGAGTCTCCTCTTGTCTCCTCCTCATCCCAGCAGTGGAGGTAACATCCCAGATGGATGCATCATGGTAAAATCCAAAGCAGTGAAAGCAAAACCTTTTCATCTCCTGTGTGACAAAAGTTCTTGACAGAGTCTAGTTCTTGGGGTGATTTCTGCTTGGCTCCAAATCAGGAGAGACCACTTAGACTAAAATATTCCACTCTCTGTCTTTGCTTGGAGGGAGATGGCAGAGGAAGAGGAATTCTTTGTGCTGTTTAATTGAGTCTGATCAGCTATAAATACATTTTCCCCTCAACTCAAGCAGCAGAATGAAAGGCTTCTGGTAAAACTGGTTCTTCATAAACCATCTCCTGTCCTGCTGCTAAATGGAAAAGCATCTGAAGCACCTGTAGAAACCCCCTGGAGAAGTTTTAAGGCATTTAAAGTGAAATGAAAATATTTTGTTTCAGGATCTGCACCCATACAAGACCCCAGTCATAAAGTTGCACATGCAATTTGCTCAGGGGCTGCAAAAAGTCATCCTTGTTTTGCAAAAATGGTATTTTTTTTTACACCTTCTATGCTGAACTTGAGCTGAGGAAAAGAGGCAATGCAGTCTTTTTCTCTGACAAAAAAATACTTGAAGCCTGGCTTGCAAAAAGCAGCACAACACTCTTGTAAATGAATTCATTTCATTCATTTCAAACAGGTTTTTTACAGTTATTTCTCTCTCATTCTGCTTTTTTTAATACTACTATAAGAAAAACGATCCCCTGATGCTTAGAGTTGATTACAGTCATAGAAGAAAAAGTTTCAGTTCCTCTTGGGTGGGTGAAATATTTCTGGCAGGTCTGCAGCAAATGCAGCCCCAGCTGGTAAAGCTCTATGGGTGGTTTTCCTCGGGAATCACTTGCCACCATCAATTGCAATTTGGGACTTGGATTTTTCTGCACGCTTAACTGGTAATGGGTATTTCCCAACTGGTGTTAACAACTCCTCATTTAAGGTGCAGCTCTTCTGTGGTAATAGTTAACAAGCAATTAGCATAAAAATGCAGTTAAATCCGGACATAACTAATTTTCTTTGGGCAGTTAAAACCATTTTTGCTCTCTTGCAGTAGCAGGATGGGCTTTCTGGGCTGGAAGAGCAGCACCTCACCCACCAGCACCCCTTTATTTACATCACCTCTCAAAAGAAGCTTCAGCTTCCTAGTAGTTAAAACTAACAGGAGTGTTATCAACTCTGGGCTTTGTTCTGTGGCTAATTTTCAGTGTAATTTACCTACTAATCTTAATTCTCCTCCTCAAAAGGGCTTGCATAATAATTGGCTTCTTAGCACAATTAAGATGCAGGGTTTGTGTCTGTGCATATGAAATTGCAGTGCTGGTGCCTTTCCTTTTACTCCTCTTATCCTCCTTGTTCCTGAGCTATTTACTACATGGTTTTTTTGGATGCATAAATGAATTAGTTGTCTAAATAAGCAGAATAAATGTGGATCACCCCTCGACCACCAGGACTTCCAGGGCCTTTCCAACTGGGCAACCCTTGGTGTGCACTGCTGCAAGGGCTTTGCAATTCCCTTTGAACCCGATGAGGTTCATTGGCCCATTTCTTTCTCCAGCATGCCCAGGTCCCTCTAAGTGGCAACACAATCGAGTGCTCCTCTTGCTTTTGTGTCATGGGCCAAGTCGTAAAACATGGTTTTACTTGTGCTATTTGCTATTTTGAGTCCTTTCCAAGTGGGGATGGATCCTGGAGCAGGGGAGGAGAATTCACCCCTGGGAGCTCGGGGTTGCCATCACCTTGTTCATTCCAGCAAAGAGCCAGGGAATTCCTGCAGTCCTGCTTCGAGATGCCAGCCAAGATTATCATCATGCTCCCCCTCGCCTTGATCGAATTAATCTGTTAATTAGCAGCCCGGATTCCAGAGAGCTCCTCGCAGCTCTGCCAATGGCAGGGGGGGGAAAATCTCTGACAAACCAGCCTCTGTGCTTTGTTTCTTTTGTCTGGAGGGTAACTGCCTGGCTCTACCCCGCGGAGCAGCGCTTTGTTACCTTTAATTAATTCATTAAGACGAGCCGCTTTAAAAACAAAACAAGACAAACGACTTGGGTTTTCCTATTTGCTTTTCTGTTCAGGGCTGCCGTTCTTTGGGGCGCTCAGAATGCAGCTGGTGTGAAGAAGACGAAGCTGTTGCTGCTCTGCAGAGCTCCCCAGCAGATGGTTTCCCATTTCAGCCAGCCCAGTTCTCACTGGGCAGCTCATTGTTGGAGGCAGCTGTGGATCCCTGTAATTATGGATTTCATCCATCTCTGACAACCCAGTGCCAATGCTAATGGAGACTTTCTGCATCTCCTTGGAATCAGGTTAATCTGCTCATGATTAGAGAGCTCCTGATTAACTAAAGATGTTTGTCAGGCTAATATTTTTTCTTGCTGTGGTAAGAAATGGCAGGTGGATTGCAGAATAATAGTGGTGTTGTCAGTGCTCAGGCTGAAGCAGAGTCCTGGGACAGCATTTCTCAGCTCCCCAAACCTTTTAAGTATCATGTTTTTTGCTGATAAATTGGTTTGAATCACTGAGATTGGCTTTGCTAGGGTATGTATTGGTCAGTAGTGAAGTGTGTATTGGTCAGTAGTGAAGTGTGTGCTTGAATATTTATTTTGGAGGGGGGAAAAAAGGCCATTTTCAAGTAGAAATAATAAGCTGAATGCACCAGAAGTTTGTATTGCAGGGGAACTACTGACCAGCTTCTCTTGGCATGTTCATTCTTGCTGCAGAAGGCAAAAGGTTCCTCTTGGTGCCACTTGAAGATCTCATCTGACCCTCTTGAGAGTAGGTGATGTTTTGCCATCAGATGTTTTCCCTTGGAACAACTATTCATAGCTTCATGGCCTTAAGCCAAGACATTTGCCTCAGCAAAATCCCTTCACTGGAGCTATTTGTGGTTCCTGCTGCTGAAGAAGAAGAGGTGATTGCTTTCACCTAGAAATCTGATTTATTATATATATATACACTATTTTATATTGTATTGAAATGTATAGGAAATATATAGTATAAGGAAAACCTTGTAGCATTGCCACAACAAATTCACTATCAGACCCTGGACCACATTCCTTGTCCACACTCCTCTTATACCCTGGTTTTTACCATCCTACTGGGAGATATTTAATAAGTGATTGCTCCCTTGGTAGCCAGCACTGGTAGGAGCTGCACAAGCAGGTTGCTGGATGCCCTGAGAGAAGCACGTGGCTCCCTGCACCTCACAAAGCTCTGCTTTTGTGTGCACAGAGAAATAATTTGATTTTTTATCCTGTTTTTTTAGGCATCAAAGTTAAACTGATGAGCCTGTGATTCTCTTTCCCTGCCTTTATCCTCTTTACCAAGTAGCCCTGACATTTGTCCCTTCCAAATGGTGTCTCACCATCCTCTGTGAATTTTCCAAGGCACAGCTCTTTAAAGAGATTGTTTCAGCCCATTACCTGTGTCTACCTGAACGAATTTCAGCCAGCCCAGCCAGCTGGAAAATAGCAAATCTTTAGAAGCACTTCCCAACTTGTTCCTTCCCTCTTCCCCAGCCTTGAGATTTGGGTTGTTTGCCTCTGAATATTAGCTGCTGGTTGAGCACAGCAAGGTGAAGATGGTGAGTAGTGCAGCAAAAAAAAAAAAAAAAAGAGAAATATTTCAGCTTTTATGGCCTCATCCATCAGTAGCTTTTCTACTCTGCTGAGCAGCACAGCAACATTTTGCTTGGGTTTATTCTTCTTAGAGCCTTTTCTCCACCTTCACCAGCCACAAGACATTTGTTTCTTCAGTCTCTATTTGTTTCTCAGTGTTTGGTTTTCTTTGATGCTCACAGGACAGTGTGGATGTGTCCTTGGGGCTGAGATCACTCACCTACCTGCTCATGGGTTAATTCCTCAGGGTTTCTGCACTGGGATAATTTTCAGTCACCATTTTTTTAGGAAATTCTTGCTGCTTCCATCTTCTTTTCTCCTTTGCCTTGAAGCTGTTGGTCCTGTTACACTAGATCTTTAAATGTCCTTCCTTTAAAGTCCTTTGGTTTATGATGTTTTCTCCCTTCCACCAAGGTTGAAATTCCTCTTTTCCATACCCTATTCTTTCCCAGCAGTGTGATATCCTGGTGTCCCACCTCCAGAGAAGAAAACCTCCAAAGAAAGGGAGACAAACATGTCAACAGGAGAGGCAGCAAGATGTGCTAGAGGCATCTTGATGGTGTTGTAAATCCTTCAGAGGTTCCCGTGCTCTGAAACAGAATGCTGGCAGCAGCCAGACAGGCAGAGTCCATCACCTCAGCAATATGATGATGAAACATTTGTGGATCTCCTCCTCTCCCTGTAAATCACAGGAGGGTCTGAGGAGTGAGTTCTGAGGCAGTAAAGTCTCTCTCTTCCATTTCTCACTTGGCAATCTGCATTTATAACTAAAGGCACTCCAGCTAATCAGGTCCTTGCAGTGCTTGCTGTGCCTGGATCTTCCCCCAGCTCCTGTTTGCAGAGCTGATTTGTCACGGGGTCGTGGAGCTGCTTAACACTTGGCCACCTTAATTAGTGCTTTTTGTCAGAGAGGAGTCAGGTCACCTCTTGCACGTTTATTTGCATGCCCAGGGAGCTGTATCTGCTATACAATCAGAGGGGATTCTGCTGCTCTGCTCTGGGCAGAGCTCCTCTGGAGCCCTGTGGCCAGCTCTGGAGGGGCATGGTGCTGCTGGAGCAGGGCCAGAGGAGGCCATGGAGATGCTCAGGGGCTGGGACAGCTCTGCTCCCAGGACAGGCTGAGGGAGCTGGGGTTGTTCAGCCTGGAGAAGAG
>JAOEGS010020187.1:66458-78957 GCA_025447755.1 Corythornis vintsioides
GAATTTCTTCCCCAGGAGGGTGGGGAGCCCCTGGCCCAGGGTGCCCAGAGAGGTGGGGGCAGCCCCATCCTTGGCAGGTTCTCAGGCCAGGCTGGATGGGGCTCTAGTGGGAGGTGTCCCTGCCATGGCAGGGGGTTGGAACTGCATCAGCTTTAAGCTCCCTTTCAACCCTATGATTTTGGCAGAGAAATGACCAGTGGATTTTACCCTGTTGAGTTAGTAACAGGAGTGTTTTCCTGAGGAGACAGCTTTCAATAAAAAGAAATAAATACAATAGCTGTGGGTGCACATCAAGCTTCCCAGAGGCCAATGCACTAATGAGCCTGTTCCCTCTCTTCCACATAGTCAGCAGCAGAATACGTCAAGTCCCGCCTGCCTGAAGTCCTGAAACAACACCTTCAAGACTATGAGAAGGACAAGGAGAACAGTGTCCTGTCTTACCAAACCATCCTGGAGCAGCAGATTTTGTCCATTGACCGGGAGATGCTGGAGAAATTGACTGTGTCCTATGATGAAGCAGGTGTGTGTGGTTGTGTTTCTTCCCCAGTTCCCATTCTCCTGCAACAAAACTCCTCCCTTTGCAGCTTTTCTCCCCAGGGGCTCTGTGCTCCCAAGCTGAACTTTGGCTCCCAAGGTAGAAGGGGAATCAGTGAAACATTCCCTAAGTTATCTGGGAAATACTTAGGTGAGTGAGTGCTGGAAAGATCCAGAATGTGCTGGCTGTGATGCATGTGGATAGCCCAAGGTGGGTAATTCCTAGAGTGTGGGAAGCATTTTAGCACTGCAGCTCCAGAGATTTTCAGTTTGCCTCTGTAAATCTTCATAATCCAAAGCTTTTCTTCATTCTAGCCAGCACTATTTTTGGTTTACTAGTTTAATTTACTAGTGCTTTGGATTCAAGTAGTTGGAAATGTCTCCCAGCTTTTAGCTCCTTCACAGAGGTGCCCTAATGTGAGGTCTGGCTACAGAGGAAAAAAAGAGATGCTCCTGATGATTTTCACTGATGTTCCAAACAGCCACCTGTATCTGCTCTATGCCTGCTCCCCTGAATCTTACTTTCTTGGTGTTTAAAGAAATCAAAACCAACTCCACAGCCTGGTAAAGAAATTTGAGTTTCTCATCACTAGTCCAGCTCTGGAAAACAAACCTCCAACAGGCTGCTATTTTGTCCTAGTACTTTGTACTCACTCTGCAGTGCCCTGAAGTACTTAAAAATGCTCCAACTACTTATCAACTTTGTTCAGACTCCTACTCAGACTCCCACTCACTGGCAATACGAGTCTTTTAAGCTACTTTGCTCTCCAAGCAACTTAAAATGCCATTTGCAGGCTGCCTGTTCTGGGTACTTAGAGGGCTGTGAGCTTTAGTAACCAGGTAATGACAGTGCTCTGTGACTTGATCACTTGTGTTTACTCTCTCAGCTGATAAATAAGCCTGGTTCTCTTCAACTGCTTTGATCTCAAATGCTCTCAAGGCCAGTTCGTTGCCATTTGCAGGGTAATTAAAGAGCTCAGAGTTCTCAAGGGGCAGCAGGGTTAAAATGAGGGTGCTGGGCTTTGTTTCATCAGGTATGGCTTGTTGCTAACAATGCTTAAAGAACAAGCTTTGAAAGTTGATGCTTTTTGTTGCTTCTTTTCTTTTTTTCTTTTTTTTTTTTTTTAATGCAGAATTTACCAGTCCAATGAGTCATGTAAGTCTTTTTCTCCCTGGTTTTGTCACTTCATCTCTCCAGTCATTTTGATCGATAGGAGTTTGTTAGGAAGGAGAAAATGCACTGGAGGAAATTACTGACTCCTGTCAGAAGAAAGCAGTTTCCATTATTGAAAACTCTGTGTTTGTACAGGGAAAATAAAGATTAAAATTGCTGGAAATGCACTTGTGGGGATTTATACCACGCAATAAAACAATCATGTGGAAATGAGAAGCTACATCAATAACCAGCTGAGAAAACCCCCAGTTTAGACACCCCTTCTGAACAGCACAACCCCCAGAATTCCAGCTTCCCAAGAAGACAGAGACACCTCTGGAGATGGAAACTCCTCCCCAAACCTGCAGAGCTGCTGGACCCAGCACTGAGCCTTATTAAACTTCATCAGCCCAGGGAAACCTTTCCCACCCCTCCTGGAAGGGCCATTTTCCAAGGGTTACCACCCCCAGCTAACTCCTTTCACCCACAGTTGGCTCCTGTAGTGGGTAGAATTCCACTTGCTGGAACCAAACAGGGCTGCACTAAAGTGCCTTTGGCTTCTGGCAGGATTTTTTGGTGTTAATTTGGCTTTTCTAGCAACATGCAATATTAATAACAGGCAGCTTGGGTGGGTTTGACATCCTAATGCCTTCTTCTGGGAGGCTTTCCCTGTAGGAAATCAGCAAATCAGAGCTCCCAAATCACACAGATTCATCTCCAAATGGTCCAGTGGTGACCAGACTCTCTGTGAAGTTTGACTAAGGAAGCTTTACAAAATGCAAGCAGGCCAGAAGTGACAGATGGGTACAAATCCTCTCATAATCTTTAAATCCTTTAGTTTAAAAACTGCTGTTCTTCACTAACTGGGTTAATTTTGTGCAGGAATATTTTTTTTTTTCTCCCCTGATGAGGCTTTTTGCTGGTGTTAATCCTATTCCTTTGATTGACAGCAGCTCTAACCATCTGGAGTGGTCAGAGACTCCTCTGTACAAGCCAAATATTGGATGTTTTAACAGCACTTTGGTGGTCTCTGGTGGGTAAAGCCTGCCAGGGGATCTTGGTGGTGGTTTTGTGCTGTGGTCAGGAGGCTGTACAGGCAAAGGGTGGTTGTGATGCATTTCAGATGTCACTGGGGTGGGCTTCTGTGTGCTGGGGTGAGCACCCCTTGGCAGGGCTGTTGCCACCCAGCACATTTCATTTTCTGGTGCAAAACAGCAGATGAGGAGCAAACCAGCATGGCCTGCAGGTCACCACAGGTGGCTGCTGCTTCTCTAGCTCAGCTTTTTGGGTTTTTTGGGTGTTTGATCTCAAGAACATGATGTAAAACAACTCCCTTCTCTGGCCCTTTGCTCCCTCTAGTTGGGCTTTTTGCAAATGAAGTTCAACTCTTCATATCCAGATGCTTACTGCTGAATTTATTTAATCTCTGTGATTTCTTTGGCTTATTTAATTTCTTTGACACCTCAAGGATGCAGCTTAAACTTGGTCACTGTGAACCAGTGCCCTGTTTTCCCACAGCAGCTACCACAGGGCAGTGAAGAGTTGGTCTCTTATCTTTTAACATCTGCAAACTGACATGAAATTCTGAGCAGCTTCTCTAGAGCCCTTCAGGAGTCATTGGAAGGAAAATGACATTTCTGGGGTGATTCACAGGTTTATTTTCAGCATCTGGGTGAGCATGTGAAGACTCACACCCAAAACGTGCCCGCTGGCTTCCGTTGGCTGGGAATCAGCTCGTGCTCACTGGGAAAACACAGGACAGCAGCTCTAGGTAGGAGCTGTGCACACACAAAACCACTTACATCACATTTCAAGCTCTAGCTTCCATGCAAACCATGGGAGCCTCTGATTTCCCAAGCCTTGGTCTCCCAGATTTCTTGGAATGTTGGTAAACAACAGAGGTGTCTCTGCACCAGCCCCAGCGCGTCTCAGGCTTTTGCTCCATTCAAATGATCTTTTATTATTCATCTAATTACAACCTTCCAGCAGAAGCTCAGAGCAGAAACAGCCCTTTGACAGGTGCCTCCCTGCCTGTGAAATACCCTTCACTTCCACATCAGCTTCTGAGCTGTTGAAATTCATCAGCTGGTTGAGTTCTCAGAACTGACATAACCTCTAACCAGGATTTCACAAATAGCTCTCTATATTTGGTAAAACCATGCAAATAGATGTTGATCTATTTGGTGTAACCTCTGTGCAGTGAATGACTCAAACCTTCAAAGCTGACATACTTCTATAACCACACTTGGAGGTTTATTTTGCATCAGTCTCTGGTTTATTTCCTTTGAAACCTATAGACTGGTTTGATGTGGCCATTGCTGCATGGTCACTGTCACTACTGCACTGCTCTTCCTCAGGTTGACTCTGAGGACTCATGCCCTGAGCATGACTTTATCTCCTTTTTAATTGTTAATTAAATAGATTTTAATCTATTTAATAGATTTTAATTTTTTTTTAGTCTCACTGCTCCTTGTTTTTCCATATCATGTGCAAAAAGCTAATACTAAAATCCTACAAACTTTTAAGATCATTGAGTCCAACCATTCCCAGGGCACCACTGGTCAGGGATTTATCATCTCAGGGCACTGCTGTGGTTCTGGAGGTGGCTGCTGCTCTTGCAGCCACCTCTGTGTCCTCTGTCCTTGTGCTCTGCCTGTTCCCAGTGCCAGGCCCTGCTCTGCATGCAGAGCTGCAGCTCACTCCACCATCCATCACTTAGCCTTTCCCATTATTTCCCTGCATTTGAATTACACATGGGGAGATGGAGGAGGGAAAATGAGCAGGAACAAAAGGAGGCTTTTCTGTTCTCAGGTGAAACTTCCTTTAAAACCCTATCCATAATCTGGAACAACCCATTAAGTTGATTATAAACAAGCAAAAACTGGCTCTTCCTCATGTCTTGAGACCTTTCTACCAGTGGCAGTGGCTGAGTTTCAGCAGTGCTGTGACTTTTTGCTCCCTGTGTGTTCATCTTTTCCATCAGCTCTGGCATTAGGAGCTGCAGCCAGAGTCTGCCAGCAGCCTGGGGCTATTTTGGGGAAGGTGCTGGCTGGGCTTGCACTGAGCTCACACAGAAGTTGTCCCCCCTGACCCCCAAACAATGCTGTTTTCACTCAGCCACCTGCCAGGAGGATGATTCCTGGGGTGACAGCTCTGCCACAGCACAAATGAACCCTGAGTGTCTGCTGCTTGCTTTTATTGCTGTTTATCTTACAGATAAGCAGGGGAGAATTAGATTTATTGTTATGGCTTTGGATTGGAATTGGTGGGTCACTTGGAGGGCAGGAGGAGGAGGGAGGAGGTGTCATCTCATGATCGTGATGGTCTCAAATCACCTCTGCTCCCTCCCCATCCTTTTTTCTCTCTCTTCTTGGTCACTTGTAAGCAAGAGACTCCTGCATCCTCCCTCACATAGGTAGGGTGGTTTTCTTGCCTATTCCACAGTCTATAATCCAAGTTTTATTTGAGGGATATGTGCAGAGCATGCCAAGTAGACATCCAGGAGCCCCATGGACAGGAGGAGCTGAGGCAGATGGGCACAGAGGACAGCTGTGTGAGTAGCACAAACATCACCTCTCTGTCCTGAACACTACTGGAGTCTTACTGGTTAGGGTGGAAAGTCCTTGTAAGGCAAGTGTCTGTAAATGAGAAAGAAGCTGCAGGTGCTGTGAGTTGCCAGTGGAGCATAAATATAACATTTATATTTCTGTTTATCCTGCTTTTTGCACTCTTCTGAGTGGTTCTGTTTCCTTCTGCACATGAGTGGAGCTTGGAAATATTATTTCCTCCTTTCCATAAAGTGATTATCTACACACTGCTAGAGCCTGGGCTACCTTGGCTTTTACAAGGTGATTTGTCTGATCCTAAAATACAGCACCAATCATCTTGCCTGGCTTAAAACCCACCCAAAGAAAACACCCCCCTCTATCTCTGCAGCCAGCAGAGCTCAGGTTTTGCATTTTTTTTTTTTCTGCTGGTTTTCTTTGTAAACTGCTCAGCAGGGTATTATTCAGGCAGCTGCACCGAGGGACTAATAGAACATGTGTTCTCCATTTCTGACCCTTTATGGGGGGAATTTTCCATTGTGCCATCACATTAAATCTGAGGCAGCTGACAAGAGGACGACGTTTTCTAGCTCTCCACAAGGTTAAATGACTGAAATAAAAATAGATGGAAAAGAAAACAAAGTAAAAGAAGTTTGCTTTCTCATGTAACAGGGAGGAGAGTGAGGTCAGGGACTTAGTGATAGCCCAGCCATCAGTCAGGGGCTGTGAAACAACCCATCCCTCCTCAATCACTGGGGAAATTACCTTCTCTCTCAGATGCTCCTTCTCTTCCATTCAACACCCAAGCAGGCTGGGTGCAGAGGCACCATTTGGGTATAAATTGTGGTGGTGGTGACTCTATTTGGTTTCCTTGCAAAGCCCCTGGGCTGGAGGATGCTCTTTGCAGTGTTTTCCTTACTAGGAAAGGTATGATTTTGAGTGCTGCCCCACACACCAGGGGAAGGGTGATTGAGGAGCAGCAGGGTGGGTTTGGACACAGGCTCAGCTGATGGGCTCCCAAATGCAAACACCAAGCCAAGGCAGCAGCTACAGGTAAAACTGGAGCTCAGAGTTGGGGAGCTGTGAAGATGTGGAGTGAGCAGGGGGGTTAGTAGCAGCCAGGGCAGATAAATCCCCATCAGTGAGGTTTCTATATATCTATATATTCCTGTCTTGTGACAAAAAAAATCTCTCTAGACCCTTGCAAGAGAGAGCATCCAGTTAAAAATAAATCTCCAGGACACAGTGCATCTGACCACAAATTGTTTATTACTGCCTATTTTATTTATAACAATCATGGCATATTCAACTGCTGACATGGGAACAGCAGAACCTAGTTTTTAACTCTGGTTGGAACAGCAACACAAGGAGCAGCCATGAGAATTTAGCTCAAAAGATCACAGAGCATGGACTGTAACCCTAATAGAACTCCCAGGAATAGATTAAAACCTTAATATATCTCCCCAGGAGCTCAGGAGTGCTGGAATGCTCTGGTTGGGATGCAGATGAACAAGCAGAGACACACTGAGTTGTAACCCTGCTGCTGGTTGAGTTTCAGGCAGCCTGACCCCAAGTGCTTCTTCCACCTTCTTTTTTAACTAATCATCAGATCTAAATTAACAACAGAAGTGAAAACTCAACCATGTGCTTGTCTGGAAAGAAAAGCAGCTATTAAGTTAATTTTACTGAGCACTGAAGGAACTTTGTACCAGTTTCTAGCAGAGCTGTGCAATCCAAACTGAGTGCCAGGCACTGTCCTTTTTAGTGTTTCAAAGTGTAGATCTAAAAAAAAAAAGACTTAAAATCTTTTGATTCTGGAGCAGTAATGAAATGGTGACATCTGGTTGAAAGGCTGTGCAAGGAATATTTGTAATAGCTGGAGTTTCTATGAATACAGCTCGTGCTTGCTGGGGAAAAGCCAGCAAAGAAATGGACTTATGGGCTCTGTTTTGCTCAACATTTACTCCACATCAACAGGGCAGAGAAAAGCTGTAGTGTTCACACTTCAAAAGCAACCAATTTCTCCAATATTTTCCTGCCACTTTAGCCAACAAATATCAGGCCTGTTGGGTATGGTGGTCAATGCCTAATTACATTTTCTGCCTACTTAAAGGTTAAAGTCATTAAAAATGCCAATTATTTTCCCTCTTTTCAATCAAAAAAGCAAACAAACCCTGACCTCAGTGCCTGATGGGGTGAGGGGAGAGAGCTCTGGTTTACCCACACACAGAGCAGTGCAGCAATTCCAGTTCACACAAGCTGCACGTGGCCTCTGGGATTAATTTCTCCTGGGATTAATTCCTCCTGGGATTAATTTCTCCTGGGATTAATTTCTCCTGGGACTAATTTCTCCTGTCCCCTTATAACTTTCCTTGACCAAGCTGGCTCTGGGGTGGAAACTGCAATGTACACCTCCTGCTTCAGCTCCTCTCTGCCCTCATATTTTCCTCCTAATCATATATGTTCAACCTTTCCATATATTAATTTGCTTCCCATTCCCTTGGTGTTTTTTTTTGCAGGTACCACCTGTCTGATTGCCCTGCTGTCTGATAAAGAGCTGACAGTGGCCAACGTGGGAGACTCCAGAGGGGTCCTGTGTGACAAGGATGGCAATGCCATCCCCCTGTCACACGACCACAAGCCCTACCAGCTGAAAGAGAGGAAGAGGATTAAAAGAGCTGGTGAGTCAGAAGGGTTTGGCTTTGCCTTGGGGCTCCTGGTTTTCTTCTCCTCTGGCAGCAACACAGATGTTGCCCCTGAGAGACACTGGAAGGGACTGAGGAATCAGCAGATGAAATCTTTCCTTAATCCAGCAGTTTGTAGTGGGATGTCATGGTGCAGACAGGGAATGGAAGCAGATTGACCTGTCCCCAGAGCAGCTCCATCTTCACCAGCCAGGTGTCCATCCCAGCCATTCCCTCATGATCTCTGCAGGGAGCAAAGGAACAAACTGGAGGAGCAGCATCACACCAAACCCTACCAGCAGCCTTCACATATGAGAGGCTGAGTCTGCAGTGGAGAGAGGTTTAGCTCCTCAGATGCTGAATCTAATAATCCAGGATATTTTTGGTTCTCATGTTGTCATGACCATTGTAGCAGGGGTGTGGGGAAAGAGTTCAGCAAGCTGCAATAAACCTTCAGCAAGCTGCAATAAACCTTCCCAGCTTTCATCACTTGTCAGGTGAGCGACCTCCTGAGCTGGAAGTGACACTTGGATCATTAAGTTTAACAGCCAGTTCTCCATGAATATGTCAAAGTCTCTTCTGAACCCATCTTGGAATTGGAGCTGAGGAACAATTTCTTCCCCTTGAGGGTTGTCCAGGGCTGTCCCAGGCTGCCCAGGGCAGGGGTAGAGTCCCCATGATCCCTGGAGGGGTTTCCAAGCCCTGGAGCTGTGGTGCTGAGGGACACAGGTCAGTGGTGCCCTGGCAGTGCTGGGTAAACAGTTGGACTCAGTGATCTGAAAGGTCTCTTCCAACCAAAATGATTCCATAATTCAATGATTTTTATCTTCTTAATGGAGACTCCATGAGAGGTATTCATGAAAAAACCCAAATAAAAAAGTTCTCTTTCTGCTGGTGTTAACAGAAACCAAATTTCAGGCTTTAAAGAGCAGTGAATCATGACACGAAATGCAGTTCCACCTGAAAGCAGGAGTGATTTGCAGATGAGATCAGCCCAAGCAGCAATGGAAAAGCCACTGTGAGATTGAGGTGACTGACAAGTAGCACAGGGGCTGAAGTGCAGAGCTGAAAACATTCTGATAACCACAGAGAACAAAACCATTTAGAACAACACCCAAGCAGACAGCTCCCAGATAGAAAAGACAACCATTCTCCTCATCTTGTCACCTATTTTCATGTTCCAAGTTTGCAAATTACTTATCCTGGAGTCACTTTTCATGTTCAGCTGGTGAGAATCTTGCTCTAAACAGGGCAGGCAGTGGTGTCAGAGTCAGCTCTTTCAGGGCAAAACAGCCCTCCCCACAAGCAACCCCTAAAGAAAATAGTATTTATTGCAACTAGAAGCAGCTTTAATGCTGGTGATGGTAAAATCAGAGAGATCCCACAGCTCATTTTTCTGCCTTGAAGGAAAATTTCCTGAGCAGTTTGTTCACAGCAGGTTCTGGGTCCTTTTTGACACACTCATGGAAGGCAGTTGACAGAAGAGCCTGGAAATGGTTTTGCACTTGCTTTGCTTGATGCCCTCAAGTGAGACATGAGCCCTACTGCAGGGTGTTCTCAGTGTCCTTTCCTCCATCAATCCTCTGGAATGGGCAAGAGGTGAACCACACAGAAAAAAAAAAAAAAAAAAGATGTTTACTAAGATTTGCTTTCCATATATTTATCTTACCATTGCCAGGAGGCTTTCTGAGCACTCACTCATGTAGGAAAGGAATGAAAACTTGGATTCAAGCCATTGTTGGTCACTCTGGGGCCACAGAGAGGACAAAGCTGCTTAGAAATCCAAACCATTCCCCCCCTCCTTCAGCACTGGCAGCCACACTCCAGCTCTCTGAAAGCATCTCCTGGTTTTCCTGCAAACACCAGGAACAGGGCAGGCTGCATATTTTGGGGGTGGGAAATGCTCAGTGTTTTAAGTGCTTTCAGTGTCTGGTGTTTCCCTCCAGGTGGTTTCATCAGCTTTAACGGCTCCTGGAGAGTCCAGGGGATCCTGGCCATGTCCCGTTCCTTAGGAGATTATCCCCTGAAGAACCTTAACGTTGTCATTCCCGACCCCGACATCCTGACTTTTGACCTGGACAAACTGCAGCCCGAGTTCATGATCTTGGCGTCGGACGGGCTGTGGGATGCTTTCAGCAACGAGGAGGCCGTTCGGTTCATCAAAGAACGCTTGGATGAGCCCCACTTCGGGGCAAAAAGCATCGTCCTGCAGTCCTTCTACAGGGGGTGTCCCGATAACATCACGGTGATGGTGGTGAAATTCAGGAATAGCAGCAAAGCAGACGAACAGTGAGCGCCGGAGGGGGTGGGGGGAGCTCTCTGCCTCTCCACAACTGAAAGCAAGACTCGTTAACATTTTAAAGGTAGTAGAAAGCTCTAGGAAACACCCTCCAGATTCTACACAAAAAGGAACAGATCCCTCTGCTCTTTGTTCTCTGCTTAACAAAAGCAGCGGTACAACAAACCCCCTTTGGGAGTGACGATCAGAAGGAAGTTTGCTCCCCTGTACCTGGCTCCCTGCCCTCGCTGCTCCTTAGAAACTGAACCTTCCAGCGCAGGATTCTCCTCATGAACCCTCTGTAGCCTTTCCATCGGATTCCTTCCCTCCGGTTGCAGGTAGCCCGGGGTCCCCGGAGGTGCAACAGCAGGGTCGGGGCAGTGCTGCCCCTGACTGGCCAGCGATAGGAACGATGCTGCTTCCCCCCCCTCTAGGTGGGACTCTTCGGAACGATGCTTTCATTTCTCATCTCTTTTCTTTTTCCATCTGCAGTGACACGGTTGTGTAGGAAAAGGTTTGAGATTATCAGCCTGTTACTGATAAGAAGGAGGAAGAAGAGCCAATTCGGGCTGCTAGTGCAGAACTGGCTCCCTTGCTTTGTTTAATTCCTCCCCCTTAATAAATCTCCACCAAGCATGGGATTAGGTAGAGCTCCTGAATTACCTGAAGCCACATGTTTATTCACTCTGTGCATTACTCTACTAACGTTTCTTCTATGCCATATTGTACTCAAAGCAACTAATGATCAACTCCTGCAAAATACTCTGAGGTCTGACACCTTCTGTATCAAAACACAGCTCTGTTGTGATTGAGGAATGTCTGTCACTCACCCAGACTCACCCTTAACGTTCCTTTTCTGGCATGGATTTTCCACAGGCATGTGAAGAAGGTAATGAGAGATGCAATTAATTTCCTTAGTGACTGTTTGGCAAACTAATCAAGCCAAGGCACTCCTTAGAGCTACCTAGGTGGAAGTCAAGCCTATTAAAGACTTCCCTGTACCACTGCAGATTAATTTGTGCTGTTAATCCAGGGGAAGGCTGCTTCAGAACTGTTTGGGATCGTGTGAACACCAGGCAGCAGCATTGCACTGCAGAGATGACAGCTCCTGATAAATCTAGATTTAAAAATATATATATATTTAGATCTAACTTTCAGTATTCTGGAATTTCTAACTACTGTACATTTAAATCAGGGCACTCTGAGTTTGCTCTCCTGATAACTTCACTGAGAGGAGGTGGCAGCAGCAGAGTGACAGAGACAGAGCCTGGCTTGGAGGTCAGTGTTTGGGAACAACCCTTGGGATTCCCTCCCTGTGATGAGACACTCTTGTCTTCAAGGTGATGGAGGTTGTCAGTATTTGGGTCCTGAGGTGAATCAGGGCTGAAAGGCTTTAACTAATTTTATTTCTTGGGTGAAGATCCACCACTGCTCAGTTAAAAGCTGCCTGTTGCTTCTCACCCAGCCCTGGCACTGCTGGGCAGGTGGTTTCTGCTCCCTGATGCTCTGTCCTGCACAGAGGGGCTCTGAAGATAAACATGAAAGAGCACAGATTGCTGCTCAAGAAGGAATTCCTGTCTTAGTCTTTTCAGTTTGGTTCCTAGATCCTCTCTCCCCTGACAAACCACTCCCTTTAGTTTGTTTGAAGTTAATTGCACCTCTTAATTGGATCTGTTGCTATTCCTGGTGCTGTCCCATTGTGTCCATATCCTTCAGCAGCCTCTTCCCAACCTCCACTTCAGTTATTTTCTTTTGAAAAGGTGTTTGAGGTCAGAATGCTGTGAAATGAAAACCTGGAGTGATGTTTTCATGGGAGTGCTTCACCAATCCTCAGCAGAGCTCCAGCAGCAGTGTTGGAACTGCTCTCCAGGCAGAGCAGGGAGCATTTGCCTTTCCTTTCTCCTTCACAGATCACATTCCCCTGGTGCTGGCTTGTCCTCCTAGGACACTCCCTGGTGTTGGGCCAGGTAGGGGAAAGGAGCATTAGACCCAGCAGTGCAGAGAAACCTCAAGCAGAGGGATGCTTGTGGAGCAGAATCACTGCTCATCCTTCCCAGGCATTGGAGCAGCTGGAATGGGAATGACTTTGAGCTCCATAAAAAGCCATTCTAAACTAACAGCACTTGAGAAGCTTGGGGATGCCACTGAGACTCCTGCAGCTTGTGTTCCAGGTGAGCCTGTGGCTGAGGGACACCCAACCTTCTCCTGCTCTCAGGCAGGAGGAGGAATCCATCTCTGGAGACACTTAAGACCCGCCTGGATCTGTTCCTGGGTGACTTGGTCTAGGTGATCCTGCTCTGGCAGG
>JAOEGS010020188.1:0-10497 GCA_025447755.1 Corythornis vintsioides
ACTGCTAGAAGCAGACACTGTCTGCAAAACATGCTGCTAACTTCAGAAAGCGCAGCCAGTTAGAAAACCTGAGCTGAGAAGTAAAATCACTGAACAGAATTTGCTCGGCTTTCACCCAAACCAGGACACTGAAACATCAGTTTTCCTGTTGTGTGGGGGATAAACTATTTTGGACAGATAAATCTTATTTTAACTCCACATCAAAGTTTAATAGTACAATGCTGTTACAGCTTAAATGTATGTAGCCATGTTTTCTTTTATCTTCTGATCTTCAATCTTTTCCTCCTTGCAGTATTAATACAAGGCAGTAGCATGACCTTCCCTTCCATCTCTCCACAGAAGGCAAGTTCTGCAACAGAACATTTGACGATTATGCCTGCTGGCCAGACGGACTGCCCGGCACCTATGTGAATGTCAGCTGTCCCTGGTATCTCCCCTGGGCTAACACAGGTAAGACCCTTTCCTTACAGGCACATCTTTAAAGCAACCCTGTTTTCCTTGTACAGTATTAGCAAGGGTAAAATTGGTTTTAGATGGCTCAGAGTACCATCAGTTCTCTGCAGTGTAACAGTAGGAATGGGGCTCAGTATGATACACTATCTCCATTTAGCAGGACACAAGAAGTCTCTCTCATTTTCTTTAAGGGTTGTATTTAGCCTGGATTTTTGTGCTCTCATTTGTCTTTGCTGCTTGGATAGTGGTGATTTAAAATAATACTATGATGCTTGTTCAAAATTACCTAACAATAATAATGGTGTAGTTTGAAAACTGAGATAAAAAGAGCAAAGCCAGTAGGTTATCCTAGTAAATCATGATAAAAAGGACTAAAATGAAAATGTTTCATGCTGCTTCATGAGGTAAAGTTGCTTCTCAGAATACTGCAAGATGAAAGCATTGCCAGTATTTGAAAAAAAAAAAAAAATTTCTCTGAAGGATCAAGTGTGACTTTTAGAATTTACACGCTTATGTACATACACACATGATGCCACCTTATGGTAATGGCATTGGATCGCTTTGTATAGTATCCTCTCTTTGAAACCAGTGGCTTGTACAGCTTGTTCTTTGTGAAGGCTGTTCTACATTTTGAAGTCTAAAAGAAACAGTACATTAACTAGCTAACCTTGGTGTGGTGAATTGGCTTTGATCCTTGTTAAGGATACTTGCTAATGAGGATGGTGCAAGTGTGGAGTGCATGTTATAAGTGTTGGTACAAAGGGATTTCAGAAATGAGAAAAGGAATGGGATGGTCGGAGGATACTTAAATGTATTGGATAATGTGGAACCTGGGCATGATGAAAATTGTATGGAATGAGGGGTGTAGATTGAACTGGTTCTAGATGGGACAGGGGCAACTTTCTTTATAGCTGCCTGTATGGTGCTGTTCTTTGTATTTATGGTAAGTAGTACTGATAATTCACCAGTGGTTTGTCTGTTGCTGGAAAGTGCTTTCAAATCTAAGATCTTTCTCCAACCCATGCTGCTCTTTCCAAGGTCATTAGGCTGAGAGTCTGCTGGAGGCTGTGGGGTGACATAGCTGGGATTGTTGACCTGATCTGACCGAATGGATGTTCCCTACCTTAGGACATTGTGGTCAGCAATGGTCAGGGAAAGGGGGAAGAAGATGATGGAAGCACTAAGTTACGGTGTTTGTCTTCCCAAGTAATGGTTACACATGCTGAGAGGGTGCTTTACAAAAGTGGCTGGACATCTGCCTAATGATGAGAAGTGGTGAATAGATTCCTTATTTTGATTTGCTTGCATATGCTATTTTTGCTTTTCTTATTAAACTGTCATTACCTTGAAGGAGTGGCAGTAGGAGGAGATCCTCACACCAGAATCAAAATGTCATCGCAACACTGACAAAGGTAGAAAATTTACGCTCGCTCCACCCCTTGTCCCTTCAACCCTTTACAAACACGAAGTATTTTCCCTGTCTGTTCTCCTCTCTGGTATTGTCTAGTCACCATTTTGCCTGTTAACTCTTCCAGTTACTATCTTTTTCTTGAGCAATGAGCTTTTTCCATCTTATTTTCTCCCCTATTCTGTTGAGGAGGGGGGAGTGGCTGGGTGGGTGTTTGACATCTGGCCAAGGTCAACTCATCACATATACAGTAGACTCTGCAGGGGCTTTAAGAAAGTCTCTGCTCTAGTGCCTGCAGCACCTCCTCCCCTTTATCTTCTTTTACCTCAGTGCTTGCAGGACTGTTTTTCATACCTTTTTTCTCCCCCCCCCCACTGCCAGGCAGTGTTTGGACCATCCTTACGTGCGTTTTCCCTGAGACAACACTGACTTGTCTGAGGGGCTCAGCTGTGCCTTGCAGTGGATCTATTGGAACTGTCTTTTTTTCCCCATGGGACAGCTCCAGCCTCTCCTCACAAAGGTCATCCTGCTGTCCTCTGCTGCCAACACCTAGACCCAGATGTCCAGTAGACTTGGTAATTTGCCGTACCATTTAATGGATCTTACTGTTGAATGGCAGAGGTGCTTGGAAATGTACAAATTTGATGATTATATATGTGGGGAAAAGTCAGGTCAACTATCATAACCATTTTACTTTGTGGTGAGCTTTAAGCTTGTCTCAGAGCTATGTCCCTAAAACAAAATTGCTGAGTCTGGATTGCAATTTTTCACTTGAACTTAATGCATCTTTTATACTTCAAGGGAAGTTTCAAGGGAAGAGATGGGAACCACCATTATGGTGTACTTAGTGTTTAAGGACATCTATGGTGCATAAGAGAGAGATTTATTCCAGTTTTTCTGCCCTCATGCTCCCAGTCGTGCTGCCACTTAGCAAAGCAGGCAAGGCTGAATTGGTAACTAAGTGGACCTGCATGTTCTGGCAGTTTTAGTCCTGTTTGCTTGTGCTGAACACATGTTGGGATGATTTCTCCCCCAACGATGTATTGCTCTGTATTCTGCTAGGTGAATATTATGCCACTGTGACCATATTTCTAACTTTTACACATCTTTTATATTACTTCTACTGTCTTGTTTGTAACTGCTAATTTGATAACCTCTAAAGTTACAATGTTAACATCTTTATTAATTATCTAAAGAGGATTATGTTCTTAGAATGGGTAAACAAGCTTTTCTAAATCTATGGAACTAATATTTACCTCATAATTAATTGACAGAAAATTATTGCATGCTGCAGAGTTTTTTTCCAAGAGTACTAATGTTTCTGGATATCTAAACTCTTCACAGGATTAAACTTCTTTCCTCTAAACCTGTTTATTTGCAATCATTAAGACCCTGAACACAGTTATTTGACTTCCAATTACTCATGAAACATCACTGCTGGAGAGAGCCAAAGTTTAACTCAATACTGCAGATTAATAAATTATTGGAATGTGCAATATCTTTCATATTTTTGTAAATAAGTTTTTAAAAGAGAATTACTTATCCTGAAAACACTGTTTGTTTCATTGAAAGGAACAGCAGCATTTTGTATAACCTACTTGCTAGACAGGATTGCAAAAGTACTTCAGAAAGTGGACTACTGTGATACATATTCAATCTCAGTTTTATCAGTGGAAAATAGTAATGGAACAAGGAGGCCCTTCACTGTCTAACATAAAACAAGAAGTTTATCTTAAGGATGCAGTTTAGGAGCCTGAATTACCATGACCTGACACTATTTAGTGATGTCTTGTGGAGTCATGTTCAGTGTGAATGCTAATGGCTACCACGATGAAGAGGTAACACCTTTAAAGTGGAAGATCTAAAGCAATAGGAAATTGGACACTGTGATTTACAGTAATAACTAAAGCATGCTTATTACTTTTACTTGCTTAACCCCCTATTTGGAACTTGAAATAGATTCTGGCACTGTGAGGCTTCCATCTCTTCACCTGATGAAAATGGAGAAAATGAAAAAATGAGACCTTGTTTGGAAAGTACCTTCACAACATGTTCAGTGAAGGTCATAAAGAAAAATAAAGTGCTTTAGCCAAGCTTATTCATTGAAGACTGCTGTTCCTTTGATTAAGAGTTAGGTTTTCAAGTGCATAAAAAGTTTGCTGGGGAACTTTGCACCATACTCCCAGAAGGCCACCAGGGAATAAATTGAGACACTTAAAACTGAATATTGCTTAATGATGGGGTACTGAAATGGAGAAAGCACTGAATGCAAGTCTCTTTATCACCTGATCATTTCCATAAAAGATGTAGAACAGTTGGAAGCAGGAAAAAGTGATCCAGGAGCCATGTCATTCAAGGATAGGTTTAGTAAATCCAAACCTAGAACCTAGGTGATGTGATGGACAAAAGAAAAAAAAGGCTTCTAAATAGATACAGTAGATAATTTAGATCTACTCCTGAATGGGGCAGGAGGGTCTTGTGACAAAGGATGAAGAAATACCTGAGATACTTGCTGCTGCCTTCTTAATGGCTTTTGCTGCTAAAACTTACCTGCAGCAATCCCAAGCCCCTGAGATCTATGGTAACATCTGGAGCAAGGAACACTTGCCCGAAATGGAGGAAGATCAAATTATGGAACACTTTAAATAGGACATCAAGAAGCCCATGGGACTTGTAGGATGTACTAACACGTACCTGTGGCATGTACTGAATGAGCTGGTTGATGTGATTGTGAGTCCACTCTTAGTTATCTTTGAAGGATCGTGACAATTGAGGGAGATTCCTGAGGACTGGAAGAAAGAAATTGTCACCACAATCTTGAATCTGTGGAACTAGATGTGATCAGTCTCGCATCAATCCCCAGGACAGTGATGGAGCAAATAATCCTGGAAACTGTTCCCAAATGAATAAAGGACAAGGAGGTGATTGGGAGTCATCAGCATAGATTTATGAAGGTGAAATTATGCTTGACAAACCTGATGAGAAGATATGACTAGCTTGGTAGATAAGGGGAGAACACTAGATATTTTTATCTTGACTTTAGTAAGGCTTTTGACAGTCTCCTATAACATGGAAAGTAGTCCCTAGAAGTGTACCCAGGAGACTGGTAGTAGAGCCAGTACTGCTTAATATCTTTATTAACAGTCTGGATGATGGGACTGAGTGCACTTTCACCAAGTCTGCAGACTGTACAAAACCATGAGGAGTGGCAGATAGACAACATGATTGTGCTGCCATTCAGAAAGATCTTGAAAGGCTGAAGAAATCCTGAAGAGTTCCTCACAGGAATCCTTTGAAGATCTGCAAAAAGAAATGCAAAGTCTTTCTCCTGGGGAGGAATGGCTGCATGCACCAGTGCTGACAGGCTGCAGAACAGCTTTGCAGAAAAGGGTCTGGAGGTCATGGTGGACACCAAGCTCCCTGTGAGCAGCAATGTATCTTTGAGGCAAAGAACACCAACAACTTCTTGAGCTGTATTAGCAAGACCGTCACTGACGGGTCAACAGGATGGTCCCTCTGCTGTTGGGTGAGATGCATCTGTAGTACTTTGTCCTGTTCTGGGCTTCTCCCAGTAGAAGTGAGACATGAGCATTCTGCAGCAAGTCTAGCAAATGACAATGAAGTCAAGGCTGAGAGAACTGGTATTCTTCAGTCTGGAGAAGAGAAGGCTTGTGGGGATCTTATCAATGTGTATGGTCACAAATTGAAACACAGAACATTTCTTTTAAACATAATGATTTTACTGTGAGGTTAGTCAAACACCTGGAACAGGTGGTTCAGAGAGGTTTTGGAGTCTGTTCTTGAAGAAGATGATCAAAGCCTGACTGGATATGGATCTGAACAACTTGCCCTCAGTCAGTCTGCTGTGAGCACGGTGTTGCAGCAGGAAATTTCCAGAGTCCCCTTCCAGTCTTGGCTGTTCTGCAATTATTTCTTTTTGTTGTTGTTTTTTGTTTTTGTTGGTTGGTTTGGTTTTTTGTTTGTGGGGTTTTTTTTGTTGGTTGTTGTTTTTTTTTTTTTGTGTGTGTGTTTTTTAACATAATAAGTCTTAGTATGGAAAAGAATTTGCATGGGAAGAGTTTGTGATGCTGGAGCAATTCCTTGAGCTGGACCAATTACAGGTTTTGCAAGCCTTATACTTTAAAAGCTTTTGTTCTTGTTTGTGCCCCACTCTTCTTGTCCCAGTGTCTGTCAGTCTTGAGCCTGCTATTCTGCAAATCCCAACAATAGATGTAGCTCAGCAGGTTGGCTAGCAAAGTGGCAAGCTGAAAATAATGTGGAGAACTTTCTACCTGCTTAGTCTGTGCATGCTGTGTTACTAGTCCAACCCCATGTTATTTTAGTAGGTATCTGTCTCTACTTGCTGCCACAGAGGTGCAACTTTCTCCTTGCTTCCTTAATGTGGTAGCTTCTGAATCACTGACTGCTTTATGGGCATGGGTTCAACAATAATACTTTCTCCAGGTCTTTGAATTGCTCATTTACCTTAAAGTGCAAGAGCAATTGCAGAAGATTGGAATCTGTTCACTGAAAACTCAAGAATAAAACTGCTGTTCTCAGTGCCATATATCTGTACAGACTTGTGCCCACATTAAGACTCAAGACCAGTCTTTCACAAGACAAATCCACGGAAGATGGGCCTTCAGATCTTTTGTGCTAAAGAAAGTGTATAGCTGCAAGGTTTTTTTTCCTCACAGCATCACTCATCTTGCGATGCCAACATTGGTGGTCTGTGCTTTTTGGAAGTACTGCTAGTTAAGGCAGCCTATAAAGTACAGCAGAGACAAGGAGTACTGTCTCACTTGAATGTCAGATATCTTCAGAAGGGCTGAGCTCAAGACTTTTTGTGTTTTGTGTTACCTAACGGGTGTGTCAGCATCCCTGCCAAATCCAGTAATGGCCTTCTGTCTGCAAGGATGGACTCTGAAGGCAGGGGATATGTCAGTGATAATAGACCAGGAGAAAGATTGCAACATTAGACCAAGATGCTTGAAACCATGTATATCTGTACTGCTACAGACTTGCTTAGCTACAGGCAAGTAAAATAAGACTGAATTTTTAGAGGAATTTTTATTTTATAGCTTGCACTGAAGTGCTGGACGCTGGGTTGTCACCGTGCTTTTTGGCACTTCACTTTTTATTTCATCTGTAGCTGTGCAGCAAACTAGACTGGGAATTTAATCCAACTGAAATGTGAGGTTTTGTCCTCATTTCTTTGAGTTTGGGTTGGGGTTTTGTTGTTTGTTTTTCATTTTCTCCCTCATGCAGATCAGTTTCCTGATTGGCATGATTTTAGTTGTATTAGTAATAATCTGCTTTAAATACATTGATCATTATAGTATTGCCTTTACAGAGAATGTGAAATAAGAGTATCGCAGGTATCTGGGCAATCATGATACTGAAGCTAAAGAAATTGAGGCTTAGAACAGCCTCTGTTTCAGTGCAGGCTAAACCATTGTCATGCTTATTTTCTCCTATGCCTTGCTTCCCTACCCCCAAAACCAAACCAAAGGTTTTTTTAGCCTGCTTATACATATTTGAAACATAATATGATAGGAATTTCAATAGCTCTATGGGCTATTTCACTCCAGCTTATTTTACTTCTATTTGTCCTTCTTCTTATGCAACTCCCACTGTTGGGCAGGTCTTCGTGTGGAGATGTTGAAGTAGCAGGAGGGATTTAATGAATTTGTTCTGTGAAGTTGCCAGCACAGATTTTTGGACCATGGCCAAATCTTGTTGAAGGCAAACCCCACGTACTTTTGGCTGCCTGAGTCAAAGCTTTTGCTTCCATATGTCTTGGGTCAAACCTTGCCTTCAGTGTAAACCCAGAAAGCCTATTGAACTTATGGTAGCACTAAATTTATACCAGGTAAGCTGTATGTCCTTCTATCCACATTTTAGTCAATGAGATTATCATGAATTATACTAGGGCAGTGGCTGTCTTGAAGTTCAATCAGTGCAGAAAACTCCAAGGGGGAGCAGTATTCCTTTAAGGGACAGCAGGCACCTCGCCACATTGTCACTGGCTGTGCGCTTTTTCTTGTTACCTTCTTATAATTGAAGGCCAGCTGCCAATAACACCATGTGGATTTGGAAACTGTGGAGCTGCACAATTCATCTTGCAATTATGCCTCCTCTGGGGTTCTGATGTTTTATTGTTTAATAGTGCTAAATCCTTTTTAATTGGAAAACCGTCCAGAGGTACTAGTGTCAGATGAGTTACATGAACAGTAGCCACATTGTTGCTCCTATATGCACTGGCTGCACAAAGGCTGGCTGCAGACTTGCATTAACACAAGATGAGGCTGTTATTTATATCTCCCCTCAAAATCTTCTGAAGTCTTTGAATGCTTTAGTTTTCAGCTTAGACTCTGCTCTGTTTTTAAGGTCTCGACACCTGAATTGGCTTGACTGCTGCTCTGTGTCTGTATTGGTATCTTATTCTGCCACTGTGGTGGATTTTGAAGCAACCCAGAATTGTCCTACTTGCTGTGACTGAGTTAGTTTGAGCCATTTTAGGGTTTCTCTCTTTAGAGGAAATTAAGCCAGAAGCTATGCCCCAAATGTGCATTACATTCTCTGCAGTCCTGGATGGAGACATAAGACTGCTCAGGGAAGTGGTGAATTCACCCTCCCTGGGCATATTAAAAGGACATGTAGGTGAGGTGCTTAGGGATGTGGTTTAGTGGTGGACTTGTCAGTGTTAGGTTAATGGTTGGACTCAATGGTATTGAAGGGCCCAAAGAGTGGTTGTGAATGGAGTTAAATCTAGCTAGCAGCTGGTCAAAAGTGGTGTTCCTCAGGGCTGCTTCTGTTTAACATCTTTATCAATGATCTTGATGAGGAGATGGAATGTACCCTCAGTAAGTTTGCAGATAACACCAAGCTGGGTGGGAGTGTTGATCTGCTTGAGGGTAGGTAAGCTCTTCAGAGGGAACTGGACAGGCTGGATCAATAAGCTGAGGCCAATCATATGGGCTTCAATAAGGCCAAGTGCTAGGTCCTGCACTTGGGCCACAACAGCCCCTGGCAACGCTACAGGCTTAGGGAAGAGTGGCTGGAAAACTGTCCTGCAGTAAGGGACCTGGGGGTACTGATGAACAAGTGGCTGAATGTGAGCCAGCAATGTGCCCAGGTGGCCAAGGAGGCCAACAACATCCTAGCTTGTATTGGAAATGGTGTGGCCAGCAGGACCAGGGAGGTGACTGTTCCTCTGTACTTGTCTTTGGTGAGGCCACACCTTGAGTACTGTGTTTAGTTCTGGGCACCTCAATACAAGACAGACATTGAGGTGCTGAAGTGAATTCAGAGAACAGCAACTAAGCTGGTGAAGGGTCTAGAGAACAAGTTTTCTAAGAAGTGTCTGAAGGAACCGGGACTATTTAAGAAAAGGGATCTGTGGGGAGACCTTATTGCTCTCTACAACTACCTGAAGGGATTTTATAGCGAAGTAGGTGCTGGTCTCTTCTCACAAGTATCAATAGATAGAACAAGGGGGAATAGCCTTAAGCTGCACCAAGGGAGGTTTAAACTGCACATTAGGAAAAATATTTTCACTGAAAAGTTTCAGGCATTGGAACAGGCATCAACACCAGAGAGCTGGTTGAGTTGCCATCCATGGATTTGTTTAAAGGCCATATAGATGTGTGCTTAGGGATATGACATAGTGGTGGACGTGGTAGAGTTAATGGTTGGAGTCAATGATCTTAAAGGTTGTTTCCATCTTTGATGATTCTATGAAGGTCTTTTACATCTGAAACGTTCTATGATTCTATGACCTAATGGTTTGTCTGTACTACTATGTGTATGACCAGATGGCTTGTATATCTTTAACTGCTCTTGACCTGCTCATGAGTCCTCAATGGTTTCTAATACCCTGTGCTCTCTGAATTCACCTTTTCCCTATTTTGAAATCCTTTCCTTTGTTTAATAACTTCCATTGTCATTCACTTTTGCTTGAATCACTTGTTTCCTATAATTCACTTTATTTTCTACATTATCCTCTCTTTACTACATTATGTGTTGCAATGGTGACACCTGCTCCTTTATTCTCCCAGAAGACCAGGCAAAGTACTGCCTGGGGACCCCTGGAAACAACATAGCTTTTCAGCCTGTGACGTGAAAGACCTGAAAGTCTCTCTGGTGGCAGAATAACCCAGCAGTAATATCAGATGATCTCTGACAGTAACCTTGTGGCTGCCTCTGGCTACTAGAGATGCAGTCAGAGTCTGATTAAATCTAAGAAGTTGAAGGGCATCATGGAGATTTAGGACCACAGCTCTACTTTGCACAATAATTTTGCCCAGTTGCAGAGACTGCACAAACCAAGCTTCTGTTTGTGCTTCAGTGTCCTTTTAGGTTCAAAGAAACATCTAGGTCAGCTCTTTCCCATTTCCCTCAGCTGTAACCTACATTTGAGACACTTTTCCCAGCACTCCCCTTTCCTTCTCTGGAGAGAGAAAGGCAGTCCGGAAAAGCTGTTGGGTAGGTGTGGGATCTGCCACCTGAGACCTGACCACCTGAGGAATCTAAACATATATAAGTCCATGAGACCTGATGAGATTCATCCCAGAGTCCTGAAAGAATTGGCTGATGTAGTTGCCAAGCCACTTGCCATGATATTTGAAAAGTCT